>BLSH010539147.1:2127189-2140338 GCA_018402905.1 Glandirana rugosa
CTCTTTTGTTTTTTCGCCATCGTTTTTTCCACTTGGCGTCTAGGGTATTCCCTCGGTCCATATTGAGGAACGTGATCCGTATTTTTTGGCTATACAATTCGTCTCGTCCCCCCAATATACACTCTCACTCCTGCCGGGGGACCCTCCCCAGTCGAACGAAATAAAGATAAACGGATCAGTTGAGGACCATCCTACACGTATATTGGGGTGAACAGGGTACAACGTCGCACGACCGCGCAATTTTCAGTTAAAGTGACGCAGCGCCGAATCGCAAAAAGGGCTCCGGTCCTAAAGCTGGAAATCCTTCCGGGGCTAAAGTGGTTAAATTTAAGCCTGAAACCCCTGCCCTTTCTTTTACGTTCACTGACAGACACAGCCCTTCATTAGACAAGTGGGGTTATATGCACATCCTACCAGGAGTTGACTAGGCAAATAGAAATAAAGCAAGCTGACCCCTCCCAGGGGGCCGTCCTCACTCTCACATATAACCCCCCTGCTCTGCTTAACATATCGGTTTTTTATGCCTAGTGCAAGGAGTTATACCTGGCTCCCTTATGGGATCTGCGGTTCACCTTTTTTGCTACCGCTTTTTTGTTTTCTCAAGCTATCTGATGAAGACTGCTATCAAGAAGCCGGCTGGGGCATAGATGATCTATTATCCTGAACTTTTCCCAGCGCGGCCGACCGGTGCGAGCTAACCCTTAGCCTTGGCGGGGTCCGCGCATCGTGCCTGTTTCGTGCGGGTGGCCCGTGGGTGATCCCCACTTGTGCCCAGTGACTGGACTCTGTTCCCGTCCAGGGGCCCTTGGCCTGCAGCAATCCCTCTCCGCCAGCTGGGAGGAAAGTCTGTAACCGGGTGGCTACCCGCTGCGCCCGTCGAGAGTGGTGAGTGACATCCCCCCTCTCGGGTGTGGAGGGGGGGTCGACTAGTGGTGCCATTCTCTGGTGGAGGGTACGAGGGTCCGAGTTCCACTGCCCTGTTCTCACCTCCCCCACCCTCCTCCCCGCCGCACCCCCCGCGATTGTTACACCACCATGCGGTGTTTCCCGACCATTGTTCGGCGTATCACCGCCATTTTGCCTGAGCCGCGTTTGGCGGCCATTTTGCCGTAGCCGCAACCTTTTGTAAGGGTGTTTTGGCCTCGTGTGGCCGCTCTGCGGCCATTTTGCCATAGTCGTGGCCATTTTGCCATGGGCTTTTTGGCCTCGTGTGACCGCTCGGCCGCCATGTTTGGTGTGCTTGCCGAATAGAAAACGTGCGTTCAGCACTGTTCTTTCTCATGCTTAACGGTACTCACAGAGCGGCAGTCGGCTTGGCAGTGGTGAACAGCATCAGCAGTGGTTACAGGGCACTCAAACACAGCAAGTATTAGCTGTTTTTTTCCCTGGGGTGTCGACGGCGGCGGTGCAGAGACATCCTGGGCATATACCAGTCGCTCTGAGGGGCAGTTGGTGGGATCACATTGTGGGGGTGACATGGCCTGTAGGCCTCCAATGTATTCCGGTGGCTGAACCTGCGAGTTCTTATCCAGAGGGGTTCGTGGAAGCGCAAGCTGCGCTGGGACCTCTGGTTCCACTGCAAACATCCATTCTGTGATAGTTTTTCTCCCAGGGGGTACTGAGCCGTGCTAAGGGGGTGTCGAGGAAGCGTTCACCCTCCCCCCTTTTCAGAGGGGGAATCAGTATCGGAAGGGTGCGTTGTGGTCACAGGGACCCCCGTAGAGCTCCCAGATGATGTACTGGAAGCCCTCGGTCGGTGAGGAGGACCAGGGGGCCCCGGTGGGTGCGAAAGAGCGTTGGTGTTTCCCCCTGATCTCCGACATCCGTGTGTTTTCATGGCTGGACCAGGCTGGGGAGTCGCAGGAGACTGCCTACGTTTGTGGGTCTTTTACGCCGTCTCGGACCCCTTTAGGTGTTCCCTTATGTCCAATTTTTTGAACAGTTTGTGGTTCATGAATGGCTGCGTCCGCAGAATTCCTTTTCACTGCCCAGAAGTTTCTCTGTGTGCTATCCCTTTGGGGACAGAATTCTGAGGAAATGGGCGTCCCCCCGCAGTGGACCTTCCAGTGGATTGCCTGTATACGGCGACAACCATCCCCTTGGAGGGGTCTCCACCTTTTAAGGCTCCGGCCGATGACGGGCGGAGGGGGTGGCCAAGGCATTGTTCTTGTTGGTGGGGTCAGCCATGTGTCCAGCTCTGGCGTCAGACATGGCGGCGCATTCCCTTACCGAGGGTGCTACCGTGTTGCACAATGAAGTGAGCTCCAGGAGCTCGTTTGGGGTGTCACAGTGAGCAGACCATCTGTTACAGGGTCTTCGTTACCTGTGTGACGCACCTTTGGGCCTGCTTCCCATATTGTCTAACATGTCTGTTTTCGCAGTCATCATCGGACGGGTGCTGTGGTTACGCTGTTGATCGTGTGATCACGTGTCTAAAAAGGGCCTCACGGATCTCCCATTTCAGGGCGGTCAGCTCTTTGGGCCGCAGTTGGTTGAAATCAGTAAGGATTTCACTGGAGGGAAGAGTACTTTTCTTCTGGAGCCCAAGCGGCGGGAGTTCCGCCGTAAGCAGGGTCCTGCTCCTTCGGGGCACAAGAGGTTTTTTTGTGCGCCCGGTGCATCGGGCAAGGGCTCAAGGCCCGGCAAGTCTGCCTGGGGTCCGGTAAACGGCCCTGGCAGCGCAAGAGCGAAAAGACGGAGGATGAGTCCTCCTCCGCATGATGGGTTGCCCTCACCCAATTTTCTGGTGGGGGGTCGATTTCTGGGGTTCGCAGACAGGTGGACTGCCCGCATTTCCGACCGGTGGGTTGAGGAAGTGGTGTCCTCCGGGTACAGGATAGAGTTCAGCACTCTACCCCCAGACAGGTTCTTCCCATCGAACTTGAGACTCCCTCAGGGGCTTCGAGAGGCTCTCTTAGGGGCTGTTCAGGCGCTCTCCGAACAAGGGGTGATTGTGCCAGTACCTCCGCTGGAAAGATTCCGCGGCTTCTCCAACCTGTTTGTGGTACCCAAAAAGGGGGGGTCAAGCCGGTTCTGGACCTAAAAGTGCTAAATCACTTTGTGAGGGCGCAAAAATTTATAATGGAATCTGTCCGTTCGTTAGTGGGCGCCCTACACCAAGGGGACTTCATGGCGTCTCTGGATATCAGGGATGCGTACCTCCACGTTCCCATTTGTCTCCGTCACCAGCGCTTCCTGCGCTTTGCGGTGGGAGATCTGCACTACCAATTTGTGGCACTTCCCTTCGGTCTGGCCTCAGCTCCTCGGGTGTTTACCAAGCTGGTGGCTCCGGTGTTGGCGCTGTTGAGGCAGAGAGGCATTGCGGTGGTAGCATACCTCGACGACCTGCTCCTGAGAGCAAAGTCTGCTTCGGCTCTGGAGGAGAACGTGTGTTAGGAAAAGAACAAATTTCTGGCTAAATCTGCCATTTCCGCGGTGGTGCGCACATTTGCGCGCGTGTGCGCGCTCCCGTGCGCGCGCACGTGCCGGAAAACGGCGCCAAATGGGCCTATTTAAGCCTGGAGACTTCCTGGACCAAGTGCTGCTCGCTCTACAGCGTTCCCGACCTGTACGCCTCAGCTCCGGATATCTGTTCCCGTGTTTGTCCTGCCTCCTGTTGACCCGGCTTGTCCTGACCTGCTGTCCGCTACCTGCACCGACCCCGGCTACCCACGACCATCCGATTGTCTGCTCCTTTGTACCTCTGCTGCCCGCCCGTTAACGAACCTTGCTTGGACTCTGACTACCCGTTTGCCTGATCCTCTTGTACCTTCCTGCCTGCCTGTTGCCAACCCAGCCTGTACGACCATCCATCTACTTGCACGCCTTCTGGAGCCTCACTACACCATCGGTGACCCTCCAGCCCTCGTGCCATCCCGCACTCTTGGACCTCTGTCCCCACTACCAGGGGTCCTTGAATCGGGTGCGCAAGAGCGGTTGTTCCCTGCACAAGACAGACTCCACCGTCAGGTACGTGACAACGTGGCTATCACCATGGCCTCATTGAAGGTCTTTGGCTGGCTGATCAATCTGCAGAAATCGACATTGACACCGTCCTGTCGCCTGGAATACCTGGGTCTGATTCTGGACACGGAGCAGGCGAAGGTGTTCTTACCTCCGGGCAAGTTGCTGACACTGCAAGCAGCGGTGCGAACCCTGCTGTCACACCGGTGGTCTTCCTTACGGTTCTGTATGCGGGTGTTGGGGCTCATGGTTTCACACTCTGCTCCTTCAGCGAGTGATTCTGTCACGGTGAGACAAGTCTCCGCTGTCCCTGGACCAGCTGATCAGATTGGATCATCAGACCAGAGGATCATTGACCTGGTGGCTTCAGGCCCCGGCCCTGACGTTGGGGAAGTAATTTCTTACCCTAAATTGGTTGATAGTCACGACAGACGCCAGCCTATGGGGCTGGGGGGGGGGCCTGGGGCAGCTGTCTGCTCAGGGCCGCTGGTCGGCGCAGGAGTCCCGCCTTCCGATCAATGTGCTGGAATTGTGGGCGATCAGGCTCTGCCTCTCCCACTGGATGGTACGGCTGCGCGGCCTCCCGGTTCGGGTTCAGTCGGACAACGCCACGGCGGTGGCGTATGTGAACCATTAGGGCAGAACGAGGAGCTCGGCAGCGGCTGCGGAAGCGGCTCTCATTCTGTGATGGGCAGAACTTCACGTGCCGGCAATCTCCGCCGTTTACATTCCGGGGCGTAGAGAATTGGCAGGCGGACTTTCTCAGCCGCCATACGCTGGATCAGGGGGAATGGTCCCTACATCCAGAGGTGTTCCGCCAGATTTGCCACAGGTGGGCCACGCCAGACGTGGACATCATGGCGTCTCGGTTCAATCACAAGGTGGAAACCTTTGTGTGCAGGACAAGAGACCCGCTGGCGGCCGCCACGGACGTGCTGGTAGTGCCGTGGAGTCGGTATCGACTCCTGTACGCTTTTCCTCCCATCAAGCTTCTACCATGGCTACTGCGCAGAGTGGAAGCGGAGGGGATTCTGACAATCCTGGTGGCCTCGGCATCCTTGGTACGCCGACCTGGTGCGAATGGTGGTAGATGTTCCTTGGCATCTTTCGCTGCGCGAAGATCTTTTGTCTCAGGGACCCATCTTGCACCCTGCTTTACCCTCGCTGGCTTTGACGGCTTGGCTATTGCGTCTCAGGTGTTGAGGGATAGGGGTGTCTCTGACTCCGTGATCCCTACCATGCTTAAAGCGCGCAAGTGTACTTTGCGCAAGATTTATCATCGCACCTGGAAGGCCTATATTGCCTGGTGTGAGGCGGGGGGTTGGAACCCTCGCTCTTACATTGTGTCCAGGGTCCTGGCTTTTTTGCAGCAGGGCCTGGATAAAAAATTGGCATTGAGTACTCTCAAGGGTCATATTTCGGCTCTGGCGATTCTATTTCAACGGCCTGTGGCGTCACATTCGTTGATTCGTACATTTGTACAAGATGTGCGCCATGTGGCTCCTCAGGTACGGTCGCCTTTGGCGCCATGGGATTTGAATTTGGTGCTTTCTGTGCTGCAGAAACCGCCTTATGAGAAGATCAGGGATATTCCCTTACAATTGCTGTTGCAAAAAGTGGCTTTCTTGGTGGCCATCACATCCGCTAGGTGGGTGTCTGAGTTGGCAGCGCTGTACTGCAAGTCTCCTTACCTAGTCCTTCGTCTTGCGCCCGTCTCCTTTGTTTCTACCGAAGGTGGTCTCTTCTTTTCACATTAATGAAGATATTGTTCTTCCTTCGTTATGTCCGCATTCCTTTGATGTCGTGAGGGCTTTGCGGGTGTACTTGGCGTCTACAGCCTCCTTTCGGAAGTCTGATGCGTTGTTTGTGCTGACGGATGGTCCGCGCAAAGGATTGGCGGCCTCGTCGGCTACTGTTTCCTATGCAGACCGTGACCCATGCGTATACTGTTCGGGGCAAAGTACCCCCTTTTCCAGTCACGGCTCATTCCACCAGGGCAGTTAGCACTTCCTGGGCTTTCAGACACCAGACTTTGGTGTCACAGGTGTGCAAGGCGGCTACTTGGGCCTCGGTGCACACGTTTACTAAGTTTTACAAAGTTTATGTGTCAGCATCAGCGGATTCTGCTTTTGGCCGCAAAGTTTTGCAGGCGGCGGTGTAGGCGTGTCTGGCGCCTCCTGAGAGGATTCTGTTGGATACAGTTGTTGTTGCTTACCCACCCCTCTTGACTGACACAGCTTTGGGACATCCCCACTTGTCTAATGAAGGGCTGTGTCTGTCAGCGAACGTAAGAGAAAAAGGGATTTTATTAAAACTTACCGTAAAATCCTTTTCTCTGAGTTCACTGACAGGCGCAGCACCCACCCCTCTGTGTTGCGTTTGTACAGCATGTTACAAACTGATATGCTAAGCAGAGCAGGGGGGGTTATATGTGAGAGTGAGGACAGCCCCTGGGAGGGGTCAGTTTGCTTTTTTTCTATTTGCCTAGTAAACTCCTGGTAGGATGTGCATATAACCCCACTTGTCTAATGAAGGGCTGCGTCTGTCAGTGGACTCAGAGAAAAGGATTTTATGGTAAGTTTTAATAAAATCCCTTTTTTGCCCACCTAGCAACACCCCTGTCTGTGGCTAAATGAGTTTGTTGTTAAATTTTGCATTTACCTTTGTTTTAGGGAAGGTGGCCTTGGGGGGAGCCTCCCTTCATCCCTTGCGGTGGCTTGCCTGGAGCATCCTTTTTTTCATTTTCCGTTTTGAAGTTTTAAAAATATAAAGGAATGTCTAAAAACATTAACACACTTATATTCTTCATATATGCTTTACATTTACGTTCCAATTTAGAATCCCAAGTCATACAAACAGTTACTAAGCTTAGATATAATTCTCTCTAGCTACTTTTACAAAGAACATATACAGACACATAATTTACACATATACATATTGGTTAGATACAACTATTGCTTACTTTTTTTAAGGATATGATGGATGTGATCTAGCTGGTCTTGTTTCCGATGCTTCCGATCAGACCATCTTTTTCGGATTTGATCCTTCAATCACTCCACACCATATTCTTTCTGGATAAATGGGATCATCTTCTCCAAAATGAAGTCTTTTCGGCTGTTGGGCCTCTCATAATTCTTCAGTTCGCAGTCATAATCGGGCCTCCCCATGATGTCCACCATCTCAGCCTTGGTCATTGGTGTGGCTTTTCCCCTCCTATGAGCTCCAGCACTGCGGGGCTGGCTGCAACTTGCCAAATCCGCCATATACACTACGAAGGTTCCGCCATGTGTGTTGCATGCAGGAGAGGAGAGCCGTTCATGCCTCAGCCTCATGATGCACTTGAGAGCAGAGTTCGATGCATGTGCAGTGTATAAAGCCAGATCGCACGTTTTATGGAACGGCCGTAGGTATGATCTGGGAGTGGAGGACGAACGATTGCAACGCGCGAAATTGGACAGAAAATGAAGGTGCAACTTGAAATTGGGGCATAGGTGGTTAGTGGGCTCTACTGTTTAGATTGGGGCCTAGATGGGGGATTAATGGGCTCTACTGCTTAGATCGGGGCCTAGATGGGGGATTAATGGACTCTACTGCTTAGATTGGGGCCTAGATGCCGGATTAATGGGCTCTACTGCTTAGATTGGGGCCTATATTGGGTCCAGCTTATGGGTAAGCCAGATGAACTTGCATTATGCTTTGTCTTGTGTTGTATCTTGCAGGCATGATGAGTGATAAATTTACCTCACCCGACTTTCTGCCCCATTTCATTGACCAGTACCGCCAGCTGATCAAAAGTAAAGAGTACTCCAATAAAAACTATGGCAGGCAGCATTGGAGAAAATAGTAGAAGAAAAGAGGTGCCTCTAATTGCAGACTTTAAAAACAGTTTATTAAAACCAACAATTGGCAACTCACATGAGACAGAAGATAAAAGGCACATGAGCAGGTCCTCAAAGGGGTAACATCAGTGAGACATCCATAGGCCAGGATTCATAGCACCATCATGAACTGTAGCAAGCGTCCCTGTGAGTTGGTAACCGGCCGAAGACAGGGGAATCTTGAAACGAGGCTTGGTTCCATGGAAGCTAGAGTCCCAGGATGATGACGTCACTGGACAGCGACGCGTTATCCAAGCCGGCGTGCTGCGATTGTTGTGGCAGCCGCACTCCTTTATCAAGCTATAGGTCAGGACCAAAGGGCTTTGTTTTATGTGCAAAGTAAGGGGCGGGGTGGGAACCAATAAAAGAAAAGGGGGAAGGTTTTCAAGAACGTAACTAAACAGAGGGGCCGGAAGAGGGAAGGGAGGGGAGAAAGGGAAGATGAAGGCAAAGGGATATAGTCTATATAGTGCGTATATGACAATATCATTAAAGGACACAGCATTGATAGTACATGATAAATAGTGCTAATAAATAATTATAAAGGAAGGTATATCATATGTAACTGAAGGAAAATGCATATCATAACATGATATATACAACATGGATACAAATTTATATATAACCTACAGAAATGTATCTAGTATAAAAACACAGGGAGATTCTGGTAATTTCATAGGTAAGCAACAGCCATCAGTAAGAAAGGTTTAGAGTGCAAAACCCTACCTACTGAGTGTTAGTCAGGTCCATAAATATTGGGACATCAACACAATTCAAATCTTTTTGGCTCTATACACCACCACAGTGGATTTGAAATGTTTGTATATGTGCCTCCCACTTTTTAAGGGACCAAAAGTAATGGGACAATTGGCTGTTCCATGGCCAGGTGTGTGTTATTCCCTCATTATCCAATTAAAAGGAGCAGATAAAAGGTCCAGAGTTAATTTCAAGTGTGCTATTTGCATTTGGAATCTGTTGCTGTCAACTCTCAATATGAGATCCAAAGAGCTGTCACTATCAGTGAAGCAAGCCATCATTAAACTGAAAAAACAAAATAAACCCATCAGAGGGATAGCAAAAACATTAGGTGTGGCCAAATCAACTGTTTGGAACATCCTTAAAAAGAAAGAATGCACCAGTGAGCTCAGCAACACCAAAAGACTCGGAAGACCACGGAAAACAACTGTGGTGGATGACCGAAGAATTCTTTCCCTGGTGAAGAAAACACCCTTCACAACAGTTGGCCAGATCAAGAACACTCAAGGAGGTAGGTGTATGTGTGTCAAAGTCAACAATCAAAAGAAAACTTCAGCAGAGTGAATACAGAGGGTTCACCACAAGATGTAAACCATTGGTGAGCCTCAAAAACAGGAAAGCCAGATTAGAGTTTGCCAAACAACATCTAAAAAAGCCTTCACAGTTCTGGAACAATATCCTATGGACAGATGAGACCAAGATCAACATGTACCAGAGTGATGGGAAGAGAAGAGTATGGAGAAGGAAAGGAACTACTCATCCAAAGCATACCACCTCATCAGTGAAGCATGGTGGTGGTAGTGTCATGGCGTGGGCATGCATGGCTGCCAATGGAACTGGTTCTCTTGTATTTATTGATGATGTGACTGCTGACAAAAGCAGCAGGATGAATTCTGAAGTGTTTCGGGCATTATTATCTGCTCATATTCAGCCAAATGCTTCAGAACTCATTGGACGGTGCTTCACAGTGCAGATGGGCAATGACCCAAAGCATACTGGGAAAGAAGTGGAATGTTATGCAATTGTGTGTAAAAAATACCGCGCTAATAGATACAAAATACAAATGCTGCAATTCAATTAGGAACCACCCAGTAACACATAATATAATATAAAGAATTTCGCAAAGAGAAGAAAAACTTAATAGGTTATGTTGGCACAAAATTGCACAAAAGTCCAAAAGCACTGTCCATATAGACTTGACATAGACTGATGTTAGATGAAAAAACTTCCTCCACCAGGTGAAAAGGAGAGGTAGATAGATGAAGTGCCACCAATCGAATTATTTAGGTACTCTTACCAGAACACCTTTGTTTACCTATCTCTAGGTAAACGGACAGCGCATGCAGAATAGCCTCTGCAGGCTTATAGGGATCCGATTCCTCTTCAACAAACGGTCAGGTGTACTGTGCAAGCATATTGAGCGACCTCCAACTTGTACCATGTATTGTCTCCAAGTTCCCCAAATCGGTACCACATAGGAAAGGAAGAGGACCCCAATAGTGTAATACAGTTTTAATTATGAAGAATCAGTTAAAAAGCCAAATGGCTACTTACAAAGTCCAGTAAAAACAATGCGCATGAAGAATCAAACAAAAGCCGGCTCATCCGCGTTCCGCCCGTGCTTCCGGGTCACGTGGGGCGACAATGTCAATGCGTCAGACCGCCCGACATGTTTCGTCACAGATGACGTTGTCAAGGGGCACGGGCGACGCACTGACACGTCGCATTTAAAAGCTCTATCAGGCGGACCAAGCCTTGCTCTCAGTCGCTCATTCGCCGCCTCTCAATAGGCTTTAAGCTACCACACCAAGCCTCACTCTCATCCTCCAGTCGCCATAACAACTGGGAAAAGCAGAAACGAAACTTCATTTGAATCTGAAGTAACCGGAAGAGAGACAGGCTATGTTTATATTAAATGCTTCTAATCGGATAGCATTAAATTATCCTTGGTACACAATAAATGATTTCATTTCATTAAATTAAAAAATAAAATTAAAACTAGATCTAGTAATATATAATGACTAGAGCGACTGAAGCGGTTCTAGGTCTACATAAATATACAAAAATCAACAATATTTTGCGCGATTAAAAAATATCGCCGTGGCTCGATTCAGTTCCTAAAAGTCAATACCTAAGTTTACGTAGGAACTGTAGTAGACTAGATGTCTTTGACTCACAGGCCTCCATACTGGAGGGGGGATCTAGAATAAGAGAAATTTCTAAATTAGAAATGCTATGGATCTATAGTGTCAACAGTCTCAGACCTTGTGGCCTGAACGTTGACATAGAGATCAATGCTTTTATCAACAACTCATGATATAATGCTGTTTTTTATTTTTATTTCTTTCCATTTTTATTTACAAGCTATGAATTCAATTATATGCTTATTTGTCTAATTTAAATGTGAGAATCTATGTTTACCTTATGGATTCCATACAAGGTTTGATCTATATTGATGTCTTTATGTGAATATATTAATATTTTTTAATCGCGCAAAATATTGTTGATTTTTGTATATTTATGTAGACCTAGTCATTATATATTACTAGATCTAGTTTTAATTCTATTTTTTAATTTAATGAAATGAAATCATTTATTGTGTACCAAGGATAATTTAATGCTATCCGATTAGAAGCATTTAATATAAACATAGCCTGTCTCTCTTCCGGTTACTTCAGATTCAAATGAAGTTTCGTTTCTGCTTTTCCCAGTTGTTATGGCGACTGGAGGATGAGAGTGAGGCTTGGTGTGGTAGCTTAAAGCCTATTGAGAGGCGGCGAATGAGCGACTGAGAGCGAGGCTTGGTCCGCCTGATAGAGCTTTTAAATGCGACGTGTCAGTGCGTCGCCCGTGCCCTTTGACAACGTCATCTGTGACGAAACATGTCGGGCGGTCTGACGCATTGACATCGTCGCCCCACGTGACCCGGAAGCACGGGCGGAACGCGGATGAGCCGTCTTTTGTTTGATTCTTCATGCGCATTGTTTTTACTGGACTTTGTAAGTAGCCATTTGGCTTTTTAACTGATTCTTCATAATTAAAACTGTATTACACTATTGGGGTCCTCTTCCTTTCCTATGTGGTACCGATTTGGGGAACTTGGAGACAATACATGGTACAAGTTGGAGGTCGCTCAATATGCTTGCACAGTACACCTGACCGTTTGTTGAAGAGGAATCGGATCCCTATAAGCCTGCAGAGGCTATTCTGCATGCGCTGTCCGTTTACCTAGAGATAGGTAAACAAAGGTGTTCTGGTAAGAGTACCTAAATAATTCGATTGGTGGCACTTCATCTATCTACCTCTCCTTTTCACCTGGTGGAGGAAGTTTTTTCATCTAACATCAGTCTATGTCAAGTCTATATGGACAGTGCTTTTGGACTTTTGTGCAATTTTGTGCCAACATAACCTATTAAGTTTTTTCTTCTCTTTGCGCAATTCTTTATATTATATTGAATGTTATGCAATGGCCAAGTCAATCACTGAATCCGATTGAGCATGCATTTCACTTGCTGAAGACAAAACTGAAGGGAAAATGCCCCAAGAACAAGCAGGAACTGAAGACAGTTGCAGTAGAGGCCTGGCAGAGCATCACCAGGGATGAAACCCAGCGGCTGGTGATGTCTATGCATTCCAGAGTTCAGGCTGTAATTGAGTGTAAAGCAGTGGTTTTCAACTCCGGTCCTCAGGACCCACCAGCAGGCCAGATTTTCAGTATTACCTTGAGGAGATGCAGACTAGAATACTGCAATCACTGAGCAGCAAATGGTATCACCTGTGATGCATTTCCATTTTCCTGCAAACCTGGCCTGTTAGTGGGTCCCGAGGACAGGAGTTGAGAACCACTGGTGTAAAGGATTTACAACCAAATATTAAAAAGTAAAAGTTTGATTTATGATTGTTAACCACTTCAATACAGGACGTTTATACCCCTTCCTGCCCAGACCAATTTTCAGCTTTCAGCGCTCTCACACTTTGAATGACAATTACTCTCTCATGCTATGTAAAAACAGAAATCCGCGCTCACTAATACAATATTAATATTAAAATATAAAGGTAAAAACCAGGAAAGTGAAGATTATGGGTGGCAGCACGCATAAACAATAGATCTATATTGTCCAAAGAATGCACTAAAAACTCATATGCAGCGCCTATATCATAAAAGTAAAATCAAGATAATAGTCCTTCAATATTATGATGGTAATTCAATCCGTGACAGATATCACTAGTAAACTCTGCGGTGAAAAAAAGACAATGGATGCAGGCTTACCAGATAATGGTTGAACAAGCGCGGGTGTTTTAAATCCTAACCGGACTGTTGATCATCCGATCCACTGGGAACAAGGAAACCTTTCTTGAGGGGACCTCTGGTGTCACCTGGGGAATAGTCCTCGGTCCTGGTAGTCTGCTCCTCCTGGAGGGGATACTTTTAGACCTGGGTGGACGCTGGTGGGGAGGGGTATAGCTCCAACTCCTCTCGTTCTCACATCCAGGGGTAATCCAGTATTCAAAGGGGTGTATTCGAGTAAGAGAGAAAAATCCACAATCGTGT
>BLSH010539147.1:2149338-2167765 GCA_018402905.1 Glandirana rugosa
CGTCCCACCTATCTCTACCGTACCCCAGTCGGACGAACCACTCTTGGGCGTCCGACAGTTTCATGGTGTCGGACCCCTGTATCTGAAATAGCTACTTATATGGCTTTAGTCCATAAGGAGACACACATGGCCATGTCTCCTCTAGTATTACTTCACATGAGTTTTGAAATAGAATTGCACATACAACACTTTCTCTGTTCAGGAGCACATTGAAATAACCTTCACAAATATAACTAACATTATTTAATACATTTAATATATTTCAGAGTCCAATATTATTCAAAATAATATTATAAATTCATAATTTCCAACAGTTACCCCTGATGCTGACTATAAATATGTGCGTCAGAAAGGGTCAGAAGCTGCAGTAGATGAAGTCTATGTCCCCAGGCTGTGGTACTTTGACAGCCTGCGGGTTCTCACCAAGCAGGCTGACCCCATGCCATCTCTATCCACCCTGCCTTCCACCTCTGCTGAAGGCACAGTTCCTGAAGATGCGGAGAAGTCCATCTTGACACAGGTATAGCGTTGTTGAACACATTGTCATAAAAAAACATAATGGTGATAACTAAACATTATTGCAAAAATATTTCAGCCTTAACAAAGTGGTTTCCCTATCAAAACACAGTTGTGACCAAAAATGATTAGAAGGATAATGCCAAATGCTCTTGCCAGAATGATAGTTGTTTCTATTTCTACAGATTCAATTATCAACAGTGGGGAAATGTAAATTTGGTTTGATTGATGACCAACACAAACAAATATATTCTAATAATGTCACATTTTCATACACAGGAAAGTGTCAGTCTGGAGGAGCCAGCTGGTAGTTTGCGGGCAGTGGAATCCAAAATACTCCTACTACGTCCTGCTGCAAAAAGAGATTGCAAGAGCAAAAACCTGGAGGAGACGGCTTCAGATTTTCTGAGCCAGGCCTCAATGGTCCTACAGAGGTACCCTGATGAGGCTGAATCATTTGCCTCTCTGGCAGCCAGCAAGCTGCGGCTCATGACCCCATACCAAAGGGGCAGGTGTGAGGAGCTGATGATCCAGCTGCTTAACAAGGGGGAGAGAGGCCCAATTGCAGATAATACTCGGATCTCTGAGTATGTGCCTCCACAGCCACCCCAGCAGCATGCCGGTCAGTGGCAATATCAGCCACATGACCCCCACCGATACCCATGGTCTGGGGATTATCCCCATTTAAAATTTCTAGTAATTTCTTTATTTTTTGGTGTAATATTTTCTTTTTCTTTTGTAATTTTCTGCATATAATGCATTTTTTGTTTCAGTTCTATTGTTTTTGCTGACAGATAGCATGTCTAATTTAATTTATATTCTTTTATTTTTTCTTCACAATAAAGAGTAATGTGAAGAAGAATACTTGCCTATGTTTTTTTATTCAAATGACAGGTTTGAAGTAGGCAGTTACATTAAAAAGAAAACCAGTAACAATTACCAAGGGACACCAACATAGTTTGTTTTTAGATATGAAAAGCTCATGGATAATGGTATTGTGGTAACCTCCAAAAATAATCATACAACAAGAATAATGAGAATAATATTTATATCACTAGAGAACAAATGTCTTTAATTAGGTTCATAACAAAGACATCACTATCATCAGCAAAGCAGCTTCATTATTATCACATTCAAGAAGATAATGTGCATCGCATTTCGCTATTTCAGTTGCCGCTTCACAAATGTTAATTGTGAATTACGATCGCCAATTTACATGACTGAACACTTCCGGGTCATTCCTGCATTCCGAACATGCGTGTTTGTACTTTCGACTTTTGTGTGTTGGATTTCTGTACACACCATCCATTTCTGCCGACAGACAAAAATTTACTAGTCTGCACATCCAACTTATGTCTGACGAAAAAAGCAAATCGGCTGACAAAAGGAGCATACTAACGGTAACAATTTTGGACAACAGCCTGTCAAAAGGAAATTTCCGTCCGTAATTCGCATCATGTGTATGGGCCTTATAACTCACAAGTGACCTACTAACCGCAAAAACCAATGGACGCTACTCTGTACTCCTACTTCTGGACCTTTTGGCTGCCTTTGATATGGTTGACGACCCCTCCTCCTCAAAAAACGTTACTCCCTCGGTCTCCATGACTGTGCTCTTTGGTGGCTCTCATCCTACCTATCCCAACGCACCTTCAGTAATGCTTACAATTCTACTTCCCCCTCTCCTCTTCCCTTCTCTGTCGGGGTTCCCCATGGTTCTGTTCTTGGACCTCTCTTATTTTAAATTTACACCTCTTCCCTGGGTCAGCTGATAGCCCTCCATGGCTTTCAATATCATTTCTACGCTGGCAACAACCAAATCTATCTCTCCACCCCTCAACTCACTCCATCAGTTTCCTCATGCATCACTAACTTACTAACAGACATATTTGTCTGGATGTCACACCACTTCCTCAAACTCAATTTGTCCAAAACCAAGCTCATAATGTGCCATTGCTCTGTGAAGAGCAATGGCACAACCATCCACCCATCCCCACATGTCAGGGTGCTGGGTGTTATTCTGGACTCTGAACTGTCCTTTTGGCCCCACATCCAATCACTTTCCAAAGCTTGCAGCTTCAACCTCTGCAACATCTTTAAACTACGTCCCTTTCTAACCAATGAAACCACAAAGCTCCTGATTCTCTCCCTGGTTATCTCTCGCCTCGACTACTGCAACTCCCTCCGCATTGGCTTACCTTTAAATAGACTATCCCCCTTCAGTCCATCATGAATGCTGCTGTCAGACTTATCCACCTTTCAAACCGCTCAGCATCTGCTACCCCTCTCTGCCAATCCCTCAATTGGCTGTCAATCCCAATGCCCAATGAATTAAATTCAAAATACTAACAATAAGTTACAAAGCCATCCACAACTCTGCCCCTAGCTAGATTATTAGCCCAGTCTCAAAATGCCGACCTAATCGTCCTCTTCGTTCCTCCCAAGACCTCCTGCTCTCTCCCTCATCCCCTCCTCCTATATTCACCTCCAGGACTTCTCCCGAGCCTCTCCCATCCTCTGGAATTCCCTACTCCAATCTGTCAGACTGTCTCCAAATATATCCACTTTTAGGCGATCCCTGAAAACCTTTCTCTTCAGAGAAGCCTATCCTGCCTCCACCTATCAACTGCACTTTTATTTTCTTCATCAGCTCATCCCCCACAATTATTACCCTTTTGTATCACTTGACTCTCCCTCCTAGATTGTAAGCTCCAACGAGCAGGGCCCTCTGATTCCTCCTGTATTGAATTGTATTGTAATGTCTTCCCTAATGTTGTAAAGCGCTGCGCAAACTGTCGGTGCTATATAAATCCTGTATAATAAAAATAATTCTTGCAACAACTTCTCTCAACAACAGGACACCATTCCTTCCACTGATACAAAGATGGGGCAGTATTCCACCCACTGATAACAATGATGTGGCACTATTCCACCCACTGATACCAATGATGGAACACCATTCCTCCCACTGATACTAATGATGGGGCACCATTCCTCCCACTGATACCAATGATGGGGCAACATTCCTCCCACTGATACCAATGATGGGGCACCATTCCTCCCACTGATACCAATGATGTGGCGCCATTCCTCCCGATGATACCAATGATGGGGCACCATTCCTCCCACTGATACCAATAATGGGGCACCATTCCTCCCACTAATACCAATGATGGGGCACCATTCCTCCTACTGATACCCATGATGGGGCACCATTCCTCTCACTGATACCCATGATGGAGCACCATTCCTCCAACTGATACCAATGAGGGGGCACTATTCCTCTCACTGATACCAATGATGGGGCACCATTCCTTCCAGTGATACGGCACCATTCTCCTCTCACTGATACCAATGGTGGGGCACCATTCCTCCCACCGATTTCAATAATGGGGCACCATTACTTCCACTGATACCAATGATGTGGCACTATTCCTCCTATTGACACCAAAGATGGGGCACTATTCCTCCCATTGACACCAACGATGGGGTACCGTTCCTTCCATTGACACCAACAATGGGGCGCTATTCCTCCCATGGACACCAACAATGGGGCACTATTCCTTCCACTAATATCGATGATGGGGCAGTATTCCTTTCATGGGCAAAAAAGATGCATTGTTTATTCTCACAGATGCCAGGACAATTTCTACTCCCAATGGCCACAGTCCGGCCCCCCTAAAGTCTGAAGGACAGTAAACTGGCTCTGTGTTTAGAAAGTTTGGAGACTCCTGGCCTAGGCAATCAGAAGCAGAAGTTCTCCTCCTGCAGTTTTCTGGGACACGTGACAAGCTGTCACAGCTAGGTGCCATTCAGTAAAGATGCCGGGGAGAGAGGACATGGTGGAAACGGCTGGGTCGAGCACATCTCTGGATCATGGCACAGGTGAGTGGCTGATTATTAGCAGTCAGCAGCTACAAAACTTCTAATTATTACGTAGGAGACTGGAGCTCCTCTTTAACCTTTCCCACCCACGGACATCTATTGACATCATTGACTTTGAGCCCTGATATCTGAATTATGCCTGCAGCTGCAGGCACCATTCAGATATCATTCTTTCCAGCTGGCGATTCCCTTCACCATAAGAACAATCATAGTGGCAGTTCAGCTCTCCCACCGCCCTCCGGTGCTTCGGCAGCCTGGAGAACGAATCCCTCGCCGCCAAATGTTTGTCAGGGAGATGACTGGTGACCATATGATCACCAATCATCTCTATGACCCTCGGAGGCCTAGGCGCGACGTTTATGACGTTACATCCGGTTTGGCTTTAATAAACAAAGTTGTGGACGCGGCTGTAGAGACCGAGATCATTCTTTCTAGCCTAGAGGAAAGATGTGAGATCTTATTGACCCCATATCTCACCATAAAGAGTACCTGTCACGCAGTATTCCTATTACAAGGGATGTTTACATTACTTGTAATAGGAATAAAAGTGATCAAAACATTTTTTTCTCTTTCGTTCGTCGACAAGCACAGCGACTCTTAGGACTAAGTGGGTTATACTGCCCTCTTCAGTAGTTTACTAGGCAGAACAGGCAGTTCTAACAGCAAAAAGAACAGTAACAGACACAGCCCCTCCCAGGGGGCAGTCCCCACTGGCAGATAACCCCACACCCGGCTCTGCTAGCTCAGTTTTATTCTGCTAGTGCAAGGAGTTAGACCTAGGCTCCCTGTTGGGATCTGTAGTACCTCTCTGGTCCACTTCAGCTGTCAGGAGACAGCCTCACAGATGAAGACTTCAATCAAGCAGCCGTGCTGGGCAACAGGCTGGGTCTTGGACCCAGGTAGTCTCCCCAGCCGGCCATCACGCGTTAGACCGGATGCTTCGTGCTGCTGCGGCGGTCGGCGCGCTCAGCGGCCATTTTGCCAGCGCCCGGCTGCCATTTTCTTGTAGCCGGCTGCACTGTTTAGGCCTAGGGAGCGGCTGGCGGCCATTTTTGTGTAGCCGCGGCCCTGTTATAGGGGTGTTTGGCCTCTAGTGTGCATGGCAGCCATTTTCCCTGTGTCTACACGTGGATATGAGGCCTGGGGGCGGTCCTGGCCGGTGTTTGGCGCCGATTTACCCCCCTGCACGGCGCAGTTCTCCGATGGCAGCGGCTCTGAGCACAGCGGCAGTGGGCAGCAGGAGTGGGTGAAGGCAGCAGGCAGCTCCTCTCCGGGTCGGGTGGTGAGTCCTTTCGGGGTGTCCCTTCTGCCCAGCCTTGCTCAGCTGTGGGGTGGGGGGTGCAGTGGTCTCCCGGCAATAGGCCTTATTTAGTGGGCATTGCCAGGGTGGGTGACAGTATGGCAGCCCAATGCGGGCACTTCAGGGGCTCTAGTAGACGTGATGTAGACGGTCCTGGAGACGTTTGTCTCCCAGGTAGAGTCGCTGTTGGACCGCAGGGATGCCAAAAAGCGCCCCTTGCCCCCCCCTTCGGGGGAGGACTCGGACCGCGAGGGGGGCTTCTCTGTTGCGGGGACCCCCCTCGAGCTGTCGGATGGCGAGGTTCCCGACGCTCCTGATAGCGGGGATGAGTCTGAGCCGTCCGCTGCTGCTCACGAGAAGGCTTTTGTAGACGCTCTGATCACTTCCGTGCGTGAGACCCTGCGATTGGACGAAACGCCGGGACCCTCTCGGAGGGTGCCCGTTCCCTTCAGGTCACACAGACAGGGCCCTGCGGCTAAGGTCTTTCCGTATGTGTACTTTCTCGATAAGTTTGTTTATAAGGATTGGGCTCGGCCTCAGAGCTCCCTTCCTATCCCGAAGTGTTTCGCTGTGCGTTATCCCTTTGAGGATAAATTATTGAAGAAGTGGGCATCGCCCCCCGTGGTTGACCCGCCGGTGTCCCGCCTGTGCAGGGCGACCACTATCCCGGTGAAGGGCATGCCGTACTTTAAGGACCCGGCTGACAGGAAGGCTGAGGCTTGTGTCAGGTCCCTATTTGTTCTAATGGGATCGGCCATGCGGCCCGTGGTGGCTTCTGCGCTGGCATCGCAAATGCTCACTGAGTGGGCAAAGTGGTTGAACAGGACTCAGGCTGCTCCTGAGTGTGTGGACCTCGCTGACCGGATGGTTCAGGTGGCTCAGTATCTGTGCGATGCTGCCCTGGACGCAGCCCCCCTGATATCCAAGGCGTCCGTAGTCTGTGGTGGCCAGGCGGTGGCTTTGGTTGAAGTGCTGGTCTGCAGACATGCCTTCTAAGAGGACACTGGCGTATTTACCTTTCCAGGGGGGCGGCTCTTTGGTGACTCCTTGGACGAGGTGATCAAAGATCTCACCGGAGGCAAGAGCTCCTTCCTCCCGGAGCCCAGGAGGAGTGCGGACTCCCGTCGCCGTCAGGGGCCTTCCTTTCCGGCCTATAGGCAGCCCTTTTGTCCCTCCCGCGCCTTGGGCAAGGGTCCACAGCCCACTAAGGCCCCCGTGGGTGGACAGAAGCATCCCTGGCCGCGTAAGCGCACCAAGCCAGAGGACAAGGTCTCGTCCGCATGAAGAGTTGCCCCCGCCCGGTGTTCGGTGGGGGGACGTCTCCTGGGGTTCGCAGACAGGTGGTCTTCCCGCATCTCGGACCGTTGGGTGCTCGAGGTGGTCTCCTCAGGGTACAGCATAGAATTCCATTCCCGCCCCCCAGACAGGTTCTTCGCCTCCAACCTGCAGCTGCCTGCGGGCAGGCTGCGGGCCCTGTTTGGGGCGGTGCAGGACCTGCTGGGTCATGGGATGATTGTCCCCGTTCCTCGAGCGGAACGTTCCCAAGGGTTTTATTCCAACCTTTTCGTGGTTCCGAAGAAGGATGGGGTTCATCTGATTCTGGATCTGAAGGACCTCAACAGGTTTGTGCGGGTTCGCAGGTTTCGCATGGAGTCCGTCCGCTCGGTAGTAGCGGCCCTGCACCAGGGCGACTTCCTGGCCTCCCTTGACATCAAAGATGCGTACCTGCATGTTCCCATCTGCATCCAGCACCAGCGCTTCCTGCGCTTTGTGGTTGGGGAGGATCACTACCAGTTCGTAGCTCTTCCATTTGTCCTGGCCTCAGCGCCTTGGGTCTTCACCAAACTGCTGGCCCCGGTTCTGGCTCTGCTGAGACAGAGGGGTATCGTGGTGGTGGCATATCTGGACGACCTTCTCCTACGAGCAGAGTCGGCTCCAGCACTCAGGGACAATGTGACGATTACCCTGCACACTCTGCAGGAATTCAGATGGGTGATCAACCTCCCGAAGTCAGTCTTGATTCCTTCTCACCGCCTGGAGTATCTGGGGCTGATCCTGGATGCGGCCCAGGCGAAGGTTTTCCTTCCGCCAACCAAGCGGCAGACCCTTAATTTGGCGGTTCGGTCCCTGCTGTCCCAGAAATGGGCCTCACTTTGGTTTTGCATGCGGGTCCTGGCCTAATAGTGGCCTCCTTCGAGGCGGTGCCCTATGCTCAGTACCACACCCGGGTTCTGCAACGGAAGATTTTTCTGAGATGGGACAGGTCCTCATCTTCCCTGGATCAGGTGATCAGAATGGATCACCCAGTGAGGGCCTCGCTGCTCTGGTGGCTGCGGTCCCCGGCTCTTCGGTCTGGGAAGTCCTTCCTCCCCCTTCACTGGACAGTGGTCACGATGGATGCCAGCCTGACAGGCTGGGGTAGAATCCTGGGGTTGCTTTCAGCCCAGGGACAGTGGTCTCCGGAGGAATCTCGTCTCCCAAACAATGTCCAGGAATTGGGCGCAATTTGGTGCTGCCTCTCCCATTGGACGTCGAGGCTACACGGGTGCCCAGTCCGGATTCAGTCGGACAATGCCACAGCCGTTGCATACGTGAACCACCAGGGCGGAATGAGAAGCTCGACTGCGGCCTCGGAGGTAGCCCCCATCCTGCAGTGGGCAGAAAGTCACGTTCCGGCAATTTCCACATACCGGGCATAGAAAATTGGCAGGCGGACTATCTCAGTCATCAGCGCCTGGACCAGGTAGAGTGGTCCCTGCACCCGGATGTGTTTCAGCAGATTTGCTTGAGATGGGGTGTCCCAGACGTGGACTTGCTCACGTCCCATCTCAATTGGAAGGTGTAGACCTTCGTTAGCAGGACAAGGGATCCCTTGGCGGACACGGCGGATGCTCTTGTGGCTCCGTGCGCTCGGTATTGACTCATCTATGCCTTTCCTCCCCTCAAGCTGCTTCCACACCTTCTGCGCAGAATAGAGATGGAGGGCATTCTGACCATTCTGGTAGCTCCCGATTGGCCAAGGCGTCCTTGGTACGCCGACGTAATACGGATGGTGGTGGACGTCCCCTGGCGACTCCCGCTTCGCGAGGATCTTCTGTCCCAGGGGCCCATCTTGCACCCTGCTTTACCCTCTCTGGCTTTAATGGCCTGGCTATTGAAACCCAGGTGTTGAGGGATCGGGGGGTTTCGGACTCGGTGATTCCTACCATGTTGTAGGCACGAAAGGCTACTTCACGTGAGATTTATCACCGCACCTGGAAGGCTTACATTGCCTGGTGCGAGGCCGGGGGGTGGAACTCTCGTTCCTTCTCGGTGTCTCGGGTTCTGGCCTTCCTGCAGAAGGGCCTCGACCAAAAACTGGCATTGAGCACTATCAAGGGTCAGGTTTCTGCTCTGGCGATCTTTTTTCAGCGTTCTTTGGCGACGCATTTGTTGATCCGTACCTTCATGCAGGGGGTTTGGCATGTCGCCCCCAGGTACGGTTGTCTTTGACGCCATGGGACCTCAATTTGGTCCTCTCGGTACTTCAGAAGCCGCCTTTTGAAAATAGCAGGGAAATCTCTCTGCAGTTGCTTTCACAGAAAGTGGCTTTTCTGGTGGCTATCACATCCGCCCGGCGGGTTTCTGAGTTGGCGGCCCTGTCTTGTAGGTCCCCGTATCTGGTCCTACACAAGGATAAGGCGGTCCTTCTTTTTTGCCAAAGGTGGTGTCATCTTTCCACATCAATGAGGACATTGTCCTTCCTTCGCTTTGCCCGCGCCCGTCTCACCCTAAGGAGGTCGCTTTGCGCTCCATGGACGTTGTTCTGGCCCTGCGGGTGTATCTGGCGTCCACGGCCTCCTTTAGGAGGTCAAACGCTCTTTTTGTCGTGGTGGATGGCCCACGCAAAGTTTTGGCGGCCTCATCGGCCACTATCTCACGTTGGATTAGACAGACGGTGACCCGAGCCTATGCGGTTCGGGGTCTGGAGCCTCCCTTCTCGGTCACGGCTCACTCTACCAGGGCGATTAGCACTTCCTGGGCTTTTTGACATCAGGAGTCTGTGTCTCAGGTGTGCAAGGCGGCTACTTGGACCATGCACACCTTCTCAAAGTTTTACAAAGTTGATGTTCTAGCATCCTCGGATGCTGCGTTTGGTCGCAAAGTTTTGCAGGCGGCCGTGTGAGACACGTGTGGTTCCTCACAGAGGGTTCAGTTGGGTGTAGTTCTGTTGTTCTTCTGTTACCCACCCCTCATTTTTGCACTGCTTTTGGATGTCCCACTTAGTCCTAAGAGTCGCTGTGCCTGTCGACAAACGAAAGAGAAAACGGGATTTTTTTGACTTACCGTAAAATTCCTTTCTCTGAGTTTGTCGACAGGCACAGCACCCACCCTCTGATGTTGCACTGCTTGTTATGAACTGAGCTAGCAGAGCTGGGTGTGGGGTTATCTGCCAGTGGGGACTGCCCCTTGGGAGGGGCTGTGTCTGTTACTGTTCTTTTTGCTGTTAGAACTGCCTGTTCTGCCTAGTAAACCTCTGAAGAGAGCAGTATGACCCACTTAGTCCTAAGAGTCGCTGTGCCTGTTGACGAACTCGGAGAAAGGGATTTTACGGTAAGTCAAAAAAATCCAGTTTTTTAAAGAGACAGTATAAAAATAAAAAAAAGTTAAAATAAACAATAATAAAAAAATGTAAAGCTCCCCCGTCCCCGCGAGCTCGCACACAGAAGCGAACCCATATGTAAGTCCCGCCTACATATGTAAACGACTTTCAAACTACACACGTATGTTAGAGCGAGAGCAATAATTCTAGCCCTAGACCTCCTCTGTAAGTCTAAACAGGTAACCTGCAAAACATTTTAAAGTACCAAAATTTGGAGCCATTCCATGTGTGCGCGCAATTTTAAAGTGTGACATGTTAGGTATCTATTTATTCGGCGTAACATCATCCTTCACATTATACAAAAAAAATTTAATTCATGAAACTCTTTTTTTCCCCAAAAAAGTGTTTAAAAAATTCTGCTAAAAAAATATATAATGTTTGGGGGTTCTGAGTAATTTCCTAGCAAAAAAATTATGATTTTTACATGTAGGAGAGAAGTGCCAAAATAGGCCCGGTATGGAAGTGGTTAAAGGCCAGGTTACACCAGATTTGCTATCCGTGTGTCTGTGTGATTCTTGTGCATTCCCCTACAGCAGGGGTAGGCAACCTACGGCCCTCCAGCTGTTGTAGAACTACATTTCCCATGAGGCATTGCAAGGCTGATCGGTACAATTACACCCAGAGGCATGATGGGACTTGTAGTTTTGCAACAGTGGAGGGTCGCAGGTTGCCTACCCCTGCCCTACAGTGTGACTTGATGGGCTACATACTGCACCAGACCACACAAAAAGTAGTGCATGCACAGCTTTTGTTCCAAATTGCATGGTACTCTGGTACCATGCATCTGGATCTGGGTGAACCTTTCCCAAGCCAGGACCGGCATTTGGTGCCTGCAAATGCACTGTGTTTGTGATCAGTGTTGGGGTGCCCTTAAAGGGGAAGTATGGCTAAAGCTATGGTTTTTTGGCCACACTTCTCCTATGGATCACAGGAGTGCAGGTAATTTCCGCACTCCTGTGACCCATTTTTAGGCAACAGAAGGCTGTTGGCTGACGTCACTCAGCCGGTCCTGGCTTGGGAAAGGTCCACTGAGATCCAGATGCCTGGACCGGCGTCCGGCCCAGCCTCTCAGCGAACTGCTGAGAGCCTGAGCCAGCCCCTCCACAGCCCAGCCCTCCAGTGAGCGCTGGAAAGGAGAGCAGAGAGACGGTGACTGACAGTTCCCACTCTCTGCTCAGAGCAAAGGGGGAAATTGAGTGATCAGCAGTGTTTTATCGCTCAGTTCTTGCTGCAGAGCCAGCCGGGGACAGATACAGCATCAAATCGGAAATTTAGATTATCATTTAAAAATTTGTGGATAGGCAGGATTTATAATGCAGAAAAGACGTGCTTTTGTCTATTCTGCATCAAAGCATCTTACCTGCCTGTCCATCCCTGCACAGTAAGCTGCACAAGTGCAGCTCCCTGCATAAATTCGGCAAATCTGATGAAAATCCTGCTCATGCGTGGGAGTGACTTTATCTCCACCCAACTAATGACAGTGGCCAGAAATCGGGACTCGCAAGCCAGTCACCTGAAGATGTCAGCAGCTGGTGGAGAGTTCCAGGGATGGATTCTATTGTAGGTGGGTATAGCTTTAAGCTCGGCCCTGCATGGGCATACAGTATTGTCCAGCTAGGCCTAAGGGGGCTACAAAACACTGCAGTGCTGGACTGAAGTTTAATTGAAAAAATGCAAGACATTTACTAAATGGCGGAGGTTTGGGGGAGTGACTTCTTGTGTTCATTGTACAGACAGCATGTCACATGTGTAGCACCCAGAACAGGACATCGCTGAGTGTACACATGACTACAGTTTGAAAAATAGACAATTACTGGAGTTCACACGTCACTACATACATGTTTCTGCAGTATTTGTAAGCAAACCATTCAGTAATCTGCTGAGCATATCAAAAGACTGAAAGCTAACACAACTTTCCTATACCACTGCTAGCGACCCTCCGCCTTTATGGGTGCCTCTTGTGGCCCTGTCCTGCCATCCAATTTCTATTGGCTCCCTTATGTGGATTCCAAGTAAACTTCGGCCCCTGGTGCTTTGCCCCGCCCTGTCCCATTCACTAATGGTTTGGGATGGGGTGAGGCGACGCTCCGGGGTAGCGTCCCCTCATGTCCCTCTAGCTCCTGTGTTTTGTAATCCTGAGTTTTCGCCTGGTCTGGTTCTGGGCCTGTTTCACTGGTGGCTTAATAATTTAAATGAACCAAATACGCTTACTAACTTCGAAATCTCTTGTCGGGCGGGTGGGAGTGGACGGGGTCGAATATCTGTAGTATACGCTTCCAGGATGGACCCACTATCTAAACTCCCTTACATGGTCCAATGGGAGAGAGATTTGGGAACTGCATATGAACTCTCTGACTGGCAAGAACTTGCATTTAATATGTCTAAAATCTCAATTAATACGTCTTTAATAGAAGCAAACTACAAAACTCTTTTGCGATGGTATTTAGTTCCTACTAGAATTGCAAAAATACACCCATCAGCGTCCCCCACATGCTTTAGACAATGTGGACAACTGGGCACTATGTACCATATTTGGTGGCAGTGTCCCAAAGTAAATAGATTTTGGATAAGGGTGTTTAATTTGATAAACTCGGTAACTGGGGTAAGCTTACGCAGGGCCCCGTAGGTTGCATTGTTCCATAAATTCCCTGAAGATATACCCAAAAAATCCTTGAAACTCATAACATACATTATATTGGCAGCTAGAATAACAGTGGCTAGACACTGGAAGCAGTCGGTGATTCCAATTGAGTATATAAAACGCAAATTGAACTGGATCATGGTTAATGACAAGCTCACCCACACACTCCGCAATACTAGCAAAAAATTTGATAAAATTTGGGCTCCTTGGTTACACTATATTTCAACGGACTCCTGTAATACTGGCTGACCTCTTTCTTTGTCCTCTTTAACTCTTCTTTTCTCTTCTCGTTTTTCTCGTTTTTCCTTTCTTCTCCCGTTTGTTCCGGGTTTCTTTTCTTTTCAATGTCATAAACCTATTTGGATACCAATTATCCTTAAGGCAACAATTGATTGCCTGGATATTTGACAGTAGACATATTAACCAATAATAGGTCAATCGATACTGTCTCTCTGGCGTTGACCCTTTTGGTTATGGGGTTGGCACTTTGGCCGGGTACGCCCTCTCCCCAGTTGTGGGATGGGGGGGGGCGTCCTTGGGCCGAGGGGCTCATTAGGGGCATTAAATGCTCAAAATTTGCCATATTAAAACTCTTGTCGAGAGATTTGGAATTAGACCTGTTTTCGTTAAGGTTTCAGTATTCATGTTTTGCAACTGTTTTTCTTTCTTCAATGGCTAATATAAAGGTAACAATATTTGGCTATGTTATAATCCGATATTATATCCCTGTATTTGTACAAGAATACGTTTATTCTAATGCATATGATATATGATTGTACCATACTTTATCTTCCTTCAATAAAAAGATTGAAATAACAAAAGACTGAAAGCTGTTCACATTGACAATCCGACTGCAGGTCTTAATGCTACTTGGGACAGGCTTAAATGTAGCTTTAGCAAGTAGGCAACATCAGGGCACACAAATTCAAGACATGCAGCTTCTCACCAATATGGTAGCAGTTGTTAGTGCTTTCCCAGGTCGGGACATTTATGTCCTGTTCCCCAACTCCATTCAGGGCACCAGGGCCTCTCCAGGTATTCCCCAGCCAGGGAATATCAATAACTGTAATCCCTACATCTCTGTAGCATAGGCCCCACCAAGTCATGGGGGCGAGCTCCATAGACCCACTCCTGCTCCCTTCACCTTGTGCCCAAACTCCTCCTGTTCTCTCATGTAACCCCCTATTTATCTATGTGGAGGGGACCACCTAGTGGCCAAAAAAGAAAAAAGTGCCAATACCCCTTACATGCTGCCTGCACACTACACTCCTTTTAAAGATTTATGTGCATAGTAGGTATTCTGACCTCAACTGTTGTATTAGTGAGTTTTCCCTTGCTGACACCTCTGTGCCTGGCCTGTATAAGCAGATGTAATTACAGCCAATGTCTTTATTGATTGAAAAGACAGTATTTGCAGGTCAAAACATGGTAATGCGTTCTCTCGTGTGAGCAGATTAACATGTGGCCATGAGACAAGCAGCCATATTTATCCCATAAAGGCAATGTAAGAAGGAAGTGGAAAACATAATAAAATGGGAAGGAACACAGAAAAGATGGTGAAATAACCAAAATGACCACAAGATGGTAGTATATTCACCAACTATACTGAGGCCAATAAACAATGGCTTAAAGTGTAACTCCACTTTTGTTGAGAAAAAAACATTCCCCCCCTGGGTGATCTGTGTACATTGCAAGGATTATAACAACCTTTGTTGCAGATTCCTACCTTTTGATATTCTGAAGAAATCCCCTCTGTATCGAGAGAGTCTAATGGGAGTGGTTTCATATTTATCAATATTAGGTGTGCAGCTGGAGAGCACAGATGAGGAAATCGACTGGGTCTGCATCCCTTTAGATGTGTTCCTATTGAAAGTGTCTCTCCAAAAATGACATTTTTGTTGCAGGGGATGCCCGAAATCTGACTTGTATCTTAGGCATACTTCTGGGAAAATCAGTGAGCCAATCACACACGCAGGAAATTAAATTTCTGGAGAGTGGTCAGTTCACACTCTGTGTACAGAACACCTCCAGGTAGCCATATTTCATTGCATTTTCAGAAAATTACAGAGGCTGCAGATTGAAGAGGAAAGGTAATTTTTAATAACATTCAATTACAATATGACTTGTGTCACAATTATGTGCACTATATTATTTTTTCTTTATTTGCTAGTATTTCCCCCACGAAAGTGGAGTTACCCTTTAAGGAAATTAACTCTGGTATATAAATTCTCAATTCACAGTAATACAAACAAACATGACTACGCTTTGTATTATATTTTTCCAAGTCATCTTCCAGGACAGCTTACAGAGAGGCTCCTCCCTCCTAACACAGGAAACACATGATCCACATTATAAAAAAGGCTGCTCACCAGTAGTACCTCGGTATTTGTGTTTCCTCCGGCCAGACAGGAAGAAGTTTTTTATTTTCTCTGGCCTTCCCGGCTGCTGGATGCCAGTAACAGGGGCAGTGAACCTGGGGAGACAAACAGCTCGGTGCATCTTAGGCTATTCTCAGGAAGCCAGGATGCTGCAACAAGGGACCCCCTCTTCCTATCTCGTGTCAGCATGTCCCAAGTGGTGGATGGGAGGTAAGACTTACATTTTGTCTTGTCCCCATGTGGTGCTCTCTTTGGCTGACTCAGGTGAGTAGCTCAGGCTTCTCCTCGTGCAGCCTGTGTCTCCAGCATCGGCGGGGGGGGTGCG
The DNA here is from genome assembly GCA_018402905.1 of Glandirana rugosa. Lineage (NCBI taxonomy): Eukaryota > Metazoa > Chordata > Amphibia > Anura > Ranidae > Glandirana > Glandirana rugosa. The sequence goes on from BLSH010539147.1 coordinate 2,165,026, forward strand.
GTGATGACGTTGCTTCTTACTGCGGGCAGAAGTGATGCAATAGGCGACCGAAAGTGGCTCGCGGCCATCTTGGTCAAGGGAAAATGTGGTCAGACCCCGGCAGAGATAGGGGAGCACCACTACAGTTCTGGAGGCGCCGGATCCACAAAGTCTGGGACTCCCTGCACACGCACACCACAGCATTTAAGGCATCAGAGCAACATGGTGCTTGGGTCTGCAAGTCACCATGGAGGCGGCTACTGTCAGAGAGGCAGGTCTGGAGGTGCCAGCAGACTCCAGCTCTAAAGTAAGGAAAAGGGGAGCTTGGGGGAAGGGGCATTGAGGGAGCTGTGACAAATAGACATCGCTATCCTCCAGATGGAATGGTGGGAGGTTTTCTGCGTATGTCACCCGGTGGCGGGACCTGCACTATGTGTGTCTTGATTGGAACTCTGACACGGTGCTACAGTGATACGAAGCAAGTTGTTGTAGTAAAAAGCGGTCCTCGCCCCTTTATGTTTGCATTAGGATAAAAATCGGGATCCTAAGGACAGCAAAGGGGAGACTCCTAAGAAAAGATGCGCTGTCTGCTTAAAGAAACTATGTTTCAGTTGCAAGAAAACACTTTGCCAACAGTGCAGATATCACCTATTTAAAGGAAAACCCTATCCCACTGTTCAAAACCTTTCTAGATTCCGTGAAAAAAGAAATGATTCAAACATTAAAGTCATTTAAATCACCGACAAAAGAAACCCGCAGTGGGAACGCTCTACCCAGCAACTCCAAGGCTGGCCCCAGCACAGCACCCGCCACAGCAGTACCTGACCGGGTGGTGCTGGACCAAGGTGTACTAGAAGAAATGGATGATATTGAGGAGTCAGACTCTGAATCAGAAGATGGGGAACTCAGAAACGGAAAGACAACTAAGTCACAAAAGTTTTTATTTGCATCAGAAGAGAAGAAGGAGCTCCTAAAAATCATTTATGACACACTAGAGCTAGATGAGGGAGAAAAGGAAAAAGAATTGTCGGTACACAATCAATTGTACGCAGGGTTACAAACGAAAAAACAAGAACCTTTCCTATTCACCCGTCTCTGATGGACACTATCCTGCAAGAGTGGAAAGAACCAGAGAAAAATGTCTTCGTTCCCAGCAGCCTAAAGTGGCGATTTCCGTTCAAGGAAGAAGATATAGCAATTTGGAAAAAAAAAGCCCTAAAATTGACTTCTCACTATCCAAGGTATCTAAAAAATCATATGAAACAAAGTTCCCTTCAGAAAGGAAGAGGTGTATGGCGCTCACCTATACTTAGCAATGATAAAATATATATGTGCTTATATGTGCTTATGCGCTTTATGAAGCCAGTGAAAAAACAAATGAAAAAACAAAAAGAAACAATAAAAATAAAAAAACAGTATGGCCTATTGTCAGGTTGTGCAGCCGACCTCAATCGCAGAGGGAAAAAACCGTCTGTGATTAGTACATAGAATAAAGATATCCTTCAAAAGAAGGAGAGAGGTTTAACCACTTCAGCCCCGGAAGGATTTCCAGCTTTAGGACCGGAGCCCTTTTTGCGATTCGGCGCTGCGTCGCTTTAACTGACAATTGCGCGGTCGTGCGGCGTTGTACCCAAATAAAATTTGCGTCCTTTTTTTCCCACAAACAGAGCTTTCTTTTGGTGGTATTTGATCACCGCTGCGTCATTTCTGATCGCCGCTATAAACAAAAGAAGAGCGACAATTTTGCAAAAAAACCCAAATTTCTTACTTTTTCCTAAAATACAAATCCAAAAAAAAAATATAAAAAAACATTTTTTTTCACCGTTTTTGGCCGATTTATATTCTTCCTCATATTTGCGATAAAAATTTTTTTAAAGTTCCCTGTTTTCTATCTCCATTGATACACCGATCACAGATGAAAGGAACTCACTCTCTGACTCTTCAGGCTGGTTTTTGCAGTTTTCTCCAATCGCAAGCTCACCTCATGCAAAGTGATAAAGATTCACATAGCATAACATCGTTTGCACACGCTGTGGAGACACCTGCTTACTAAAATAACACATGCGGAGACGATCCGTGCCGATCAAGCGGCACCAACAAATGTGAGTTGAAATACAGCTTTTAATATTCTCTGGCATCACCCAAACGATGTTATGCTATGTGAATCTTTATCACTTTGCATGAGGTGAGCTTGCGATTGGAGAAAACTGCAAAAACCAGCCTGAAGAGTCAGAGAGTGAGTTCCTTTCATCTGTGATCGGTGTATCAATGGAGATAGAAAACAGGGAACTTTAACCACTTCCTTACCGGCGTATAGTAAAAATACGCCGGCAAGGTGGACTCCCCATCCTAAGTGGACGTCATATGACCTCCTCTTGTTTTCGCCGCTTTGCGGGCCCTCAGGGGCCCGCATCGCGGCGATCGGGGACCGGCCGTGTCCCTCAGGACCCCGGCCTTCCGTGATCACGGTAAAGAGCCAATAGAATTGGCTCTTTACTGCGTGACCGGCTGTGTCCTATCACAGCCGGTCACTAACAACAAAGGAGACTGAGCGGCGTGCACGCCGCTCGCGTGCGCCCCCGGGGGCGCGCAGCGCGGCGATCGGGGGGCGGGCTTGTCCCTCGGACAAAGCCCGACCCCGATCATGGTAAAGAGCCAATAGTATTGGCTCTTTACCACGTGACCGGCTGTGTCCAATCACAGCCGGTCACAAAATGACGGGAATCCGCGGTAACGAGCTGTTACCGGGTTCTCCCCTTCA
>BLSH010539147.1:2170113-2180742 GCA_018402905.1 Glandirana rugosa
CTTTTTATATATTTATCACACAAATTGGAATATTTGGTTGTATCTTGGAAATGTCCATCTATTATATTTGTTGGAAACGTCCGTTCACTGTGTTACTAATGAAACATTGTTAGTGTTTATTTTGAAGTTATGGGGTCTCTGGTTTTTGTTTTGACCATACACAGGAAAATTGGTGAAGGTATGTCCTGTGAATGTGGGGGAAGGAATGGTCTGGTTAAAAGTCGAAAGTCACGAGAGTGTGAAATTTACTGTTAATGAGTCAGTACCATGTGACATGGGTTTGTTTTAAAAATAGTAATACAGTGTACCATGACTGAGTAATTGTCATTTAAAGTGTGAGAGCACTGAAAGCTGAAAATTGGTCTGGTAAGGAAGGGGGTGTAAGTGTCCTGTATGGAAGTGGTTAAAAGGACACATACCAGTTTTGTTTTTGGTCTCTGGGGTATTGAAGTTTTATTTGTGATTGTTACAAAGTAATCATTGTGTCACTTGCCTGCAAAGGTTGTTTATATTATCTACCTGTAAAGGTTCTATGTTGGTTTATAAGGTTAAACACACTATTTATATATTTTTCAATAAGTTGTATTGGCTAGGGAAGCGCCTTAAACCTCTCTCCTTCTTTTGAAGGATATCTTTATTCTAAAAAATCATATTTGGCTTTTGAAGATGCAGGGTCAGCTCCAATGGATAAAAACAAAGGGCCTGGGAAGCCTGCGTGGCAAACTTTAAACCCGCCTTAGCCACCACCTGTGTAGCTTGCACACTGGATTTGTGGCTTAAAAAGCTTCGCTCTCTTAGAGAAAAAGACATGCCTAAAGAGGAAATCTTAGACGCTCTGCCTACACTAAGGCAGTAGCATATATCGCAGACACCTCCACCAAAGCAGTTAGAATTATTTCCAGGTCCACAGCAATGGAGAGCAGTCTGGCTAAAGTCCTGGAATGGAGACGCAGCATCAAAATCCAGACTCTGTGCCCTTCCCTTCTCTGAGGAGTTGCTCTTTGGTAAGGAACTCAGATCAGTCTTACAGCGGTCAGCAGACAAAACGAAGGGATTCCCCATCCTCAAAAAACAGAGGGGGTCGTTCTTCTCACAAGGGGGAAGAGGGAATTTTCATGCCTTTAAAAGGCAACAAAGGTTGGGCCAAGACAGACAAGACCAGAGAAGGGGATGGAACTACAAGAGGGGTCAAGGAAAGTTTTCTCTTCAAACCCTTCCAGCCAAAACAAAAGCCTGAATGACTCAGGCGACTGGGTGGGAGGCAGACTGAGATCCTACCTCCCACAATGGCTCACAATCACCAAAAACGGTTTCATTCTGGATCTAGTAAGATCAGGATACAGAATAGAGGTGATTAGCAGACCCCAGGCAAAATTCATGGTAACAAACCTGCCGAGAGACAAAGAGAAGGCGATAGCTATGTCGTCTCTTCTTCAAGAGATGTTGGATCAAAAAGCGATCAGTTACATCCAGCCAAGCGAGAGAAAAGGGGGGTTCTACTCTCAAATTTTTCTCAGACAAAAGCTGTCAGGCAAATACCGACTTATCTTGAATATGAAAAATGTCAATGTGCATGTGAAATAGAAAAGATTCAAAATGAAATCAATTTATTCAACCAGAGAACTGCTGACATCAAATGCATTCATGGCATCCCTAGATTTAAGGATTGCACATACCAATTCGACTGGATTCAAAGAAACACCTCAGGTTTGCGGTTAAAAACGGGGGGGGGGATTCTTTATTTTCAGTGCGATGCTCTACCTTTCAGGCTGGCCTCCACACCACAGATTTTCACGAAAGTCCTGGCGGAAGCTCTGCAGGTTATAAGGTCGGAAGGGATTCAAATAATCCCCTTACTGGACAATCTACTTCTATTCAGAGACTCAGTAGAAGTTCTGACAAGAGTGATGGGTCATCTCCAGAGCCTAGGCTGGCTCATAAATCGAGAAAAATCAAATCTCATCCCATCGCAGAGAGTGTTTTTTAATAGATTCCTCTCTATCAAAAATCTTTCTGACAGAACAGAATATTCAGACTCTGACAAAGGAAGTGTTCAACTTCTGCCTAAACTCGGAAACCTCAATAAGAAATCTGATGAGGGCACTGGGTCTAATGACGACAGCCATCCCAGGCATTTCATGGGCACAGCTACAAATGAGGCATTTACAAACCTTTATGATATCGGCCTGGAATGTCCCTCACACTGATGGTGGAAATCCCTCAGGAAGTGAAGTCATCAATCCAGTGGTGGTTGAGACGGGAAAACCTCACAGGGGGCGCCTGTGGTCACAGAAAAATCCGGTCATAATTACGATGGATGCAAGCGCAAAAGATTGAGGAGCTCATACGAACAAACAAATGGTCCAGGGCATTTGGGACAGTCAGCGGATCAGCCACTCATCCAACGCCAAGGAGCACAGAGCAGTGATAGAAGCAATATTGTCATTCAGCCCAACCATAAGGGGAGGCATGTAAAAATCTTCTCAGACAACATCACAACCGTAAGCTATATAAACAAACAGGGTGGAACAAGGACAGCAAGTCTCATGAGCATTGCAGCAGAAATCTTGTTCTGGGCAGAGAAAAATCTATCGTCATTAGTGGCAGTTCACCTGAAAGGAGATCAAAACACCTTAGCAGATTTTCCAAGCAGAAAAATATTGCGTGAAACAGAATCGCGTCTGAACCAGACAGTATTCAACCAGATCACAGCAACATGGGGGAGTCCCCAAGTAGATCTGTTTGCCACAAGAAAACAGAAAAGTGGAAACCTTTTTCTCATTACAAAGAGACCCACTCAGCTCAGGGCTGGACGACCTATCTCAGCCTTGGGAAACAGGACTGACATACGGCTTTCCACCATTTGCCCTCATCCCCAAGATCATCAAAAAGATTTGCTTCTCATCAGCAAAAGTGATCTTAGTAGCACCCTACTGGCTGAAAAGGGCTTGGTTTACAGGGTTACTAAAGCTCAGCATAGCAAAGCCATGAATTCTGCCTTATCAGATCTGGTCTTCCAGGAGCAGCAAATCCTCCCAACGTGGGCCAACTTTCTCTGATGGCCTGGCTTCTGAAAGGGAGTTGCTAACTCAGAAGGGTCTGTCAGAGAAGGTTATAGATACTATACTTTCCAGCAGAAAGTCTACCACTAACGCAATCTACAAGAAGATCTGGAAAAAGTTCTGTAGCTAGCGAATATACCACACAAAGCTAGAAGGTCCAATGGTTCCGGCAATTCTAGACTTTTTACAAGAAGGAGCAGACAGAGGACTAGCACTCAGTACACTGAAAATCCAAGTGGCGGCACTCTCAAACTTTCTGAGCTTCAGAATAGCAGAGGAACCTTTAATCAAAAGATTCTTAATGGTCATAGGGCGAAAACATATCCCTGTCTCCGTTAAGTTTCCTTCTTGGGACTTGTCCATTGTCCTCAAAAGGTTTTGCAGCGGACCCTTCAAACCTCTAGAGACCTGTTCTATTAGACTCCTGACACTAAAAACAGCCCTACTTGTGGCATTGGTTTTGGCTAGAAGGGTCAGCGAAATGCAGGCGCTTTCAGTCACAGAGCCATATTGAATTATTTCACAAGACAAAATTGTCCTCTCCCTCTTTCTTCCAAAAGTGGCAAGTAATATTCATAGATCAGAGGAGATTGTAATCCCATCTTTCTGTGCAAATTTGAGTAACGCTAGAGAAGAAGAATTCATAGCGTGGATGTCAGGAGATGTATGATTACATACATCGAACAAATTAAAGACTGGAGATCTACCTCAGGGTTATTCGTCCCCTTCTCTGGACCCCACAAAGGTAGAAAGGCATCAAAAAATACCATTGGAAGATGGTTATAGGCAGCAATCTGTGAGGCGTATAAGGCATCCTCTCTGACTCCACCTACAACAATCAAACCCCATTCTACCAGAGCAGTAGCTATTTCATGGGCAGAAAGGGCCGGAGCATCACTACTCCAGATCTGCAAAGCCGCTACCTGGGCCAGCTTCCAAACTTTTGTGAAGCACTACAGGTGGGGCCTACTCTCGAGCCAAGACCAGGCCTTTGAGAGAAAAGTGCTCCAAGCAGTGATCCCACCCTAATCAAGTTTCTATGTTGTCCTCTCTGTAAGCCGTTATTACCTGTTAACTCACTTTTCAAGAATCTTCCAGGACAGCGCCAATTCCCCCCCTTAATGATCAGTGTGTCGATGACATATGGTTATGGGGGTATAATAGTGACAAAGTTGATGGTTTACCAATAAAGTAATACTGTATACATATCAGAGCTTTCGGTTATTTGTTTAATACTGAGGTAGTACTGGTAAGCAGCCTTTTTTATAATGTGGATCATGTGTTTCCTGTGTTAGGTGGGAGGAGCCTCTCTGTAAGCCTTCCTGGAAGATTCCTGAAAAGTGAATTAACAGGTAATAACTCTGTTTTCATACAAGTGTAACAGTATAATAGTGATGTGCTGATCACATACTTGGCTGCAGAGAGATTAAGGACTCTTCTAAGCATCTTCCACTTGAATAAAGGACATGACTGGCAGTTAATTTGCTTTGAGGTTGCAGTCAGTGAAGGGGGGTGCAGTCTCCTCTGGACAAAGGTCTGCATCCTGGCTGAGACTGTTATAACCCTTATTCCTCTATCCCAGGCCACACTCTTGCGCTATGCTATTAAATAACCAGAATGTGTGCAGTAATCAATAATAACTTACCAGGTTTTATGGTTGATTGCTCCTAGTTATTGTGCCTTCATTTCTGCTTTTTTGTCCATTGAAGATCTCCAAACACAGACTTGCTATGGACCTTCAAAGAAACTGAAAGCACTTCAAAAAAGAGTATGCTTATAGTTCAATATTTATACCAGATATCTACTATACCAAATGAAAAACATATGGAGTTATGTACCCTTAAGCTGTAGGGCTGATAGTGCTCATTGAAGGCATGTATTATGCACACATTGGTTTTGCTATAGAACAGTGCTGACGTGTTGGCAAGTACTATTACTGTATTTATAGTGTATCTTTTGCATGGAAGGTTATAAATGACAAATGAAAGGTAGCAAACAGATAATATGCTTTGCCTGCTATTATACAGGCAGTCAATTTCTGTCTTCTCATATTGTGTGCAGATTCCTTTTAAACTTGTTCTTTTGTTTCTGGAAAAGTGATGAAGCTCCCTAATTCTGCAGTTCTCCAATATATTTATTGCCATTTATCATGCACTCTTGACAGCTGATATATTTCTTCCTTTTTTTTTTTAATCTATTCCACTAGTTTTTTTTTTATCTTGGCTTGTCTCTGAAGATACTACTTCAGGAATTCTGATCCTTTTGTGTGTGTGTGGTGCAATTGCCCAAGCGCATAAAATGCTTATAAGTAAAATTTATCTCTTTCAGGTTCGGTAACAAAATCCCTCACCAAACAGAAGAGTGTCAGTGTTAGACACAATTTATAAAACATCCTTTGACATTTTATGTCTCAAAGCAAATAAGCATCTTGCCATAAATCTGGAAGTAAATGTGATTAAGAGATCACAGTTTTTCTATGAGGAACTTAAGGATAAAAGACTGTTCAGATTCAAAGCAGTCACAATGGCTTAAAAACGATCAAAACAGCTGTCAGTAAAATGTACTAACAGCTTGATTCTCTCAGTAGGTACTGCAATAATGCATTAACCCTTTTGTCAGGATATACAGTATTTCATTATACATCTGTCATCAAGGACCTGCACCAGTTTGGGTTCAGTTTTCTTTCCAGTACCGATGGATCAGCTTCTGACGTAGGTAATGATGGAAAGGTAGAAGGAAGAGATCATGACAGCTTTCAATGCATGACAGTACAGTTACTTATGTCACTGGCGTCTCTTCTGAATATAATAGAATAGTTGATATCATTAGGAAGAACCTACCTATCCTATATTCAGATAACGATCTTCTACCTATCCTACAACAAGGATGTAGGTTTGTCAGCCGCAGAGCTCCAACTTTAGGAAGTCTCTTGTCACAGTCTTTTTTCATCCACCATGACACCCATCCAACCCCCATACTCCAAGCTCTTCCCCATGTGGCCACGTGTCTTGTTGATATTGCCACTTAAATGCTCGTTCCAAAACGTTTAAATTTGTAGTTACTGGGGAGCAGTTTTCTATAAAGCAGTATATAAATTGTAACACAATCTTTGTGGTCTATGTGGTAAAATGCAGAACATGTAGGCTGCACAATGCATTCCCTAGAGTGCAGAATTTCTGAACATTTCTGTGATTCACTGAATCCCAATGCCAAAGCAATCTCAAATGTATCTAAACATTTTAAAGAACAGCACTTGGGAGATATGAGGGGCTTTGGCTTCTATGGGATAGAACGTATACCTCATGCTGTAAGGGGAGGAGATCGTCCTTGGAGACTACCAGCCAGAGAGGCCTGGTAGATATTTAGATTACAGACCAGAGTTCCACGCGGCCTTAACCATAGGCGGGACATGGATCTACATCTGAAGTAGTCCACCTCTATCTCTCAGACATAGATTTGTTTTTTTCTAATGACTGCCAGTTGTATTTCTAATTATTTCATATTCACTTAGATGATATTTTTTTTTGTTTATTATATTCAGTTTGTATATGTGTATGGCAACTGATAGTGATACATTTTCATTCATTAGATGAGAGAGGATAGTGCAGCTGGAAAACCACTGAAGGATTAATTTACCTGGTCTGAAGACTGCCCTGCCCATTCCTCCTTCTTGCACCTGAGGATTTTAGTATTTAAAACCTGCTTTCGTGTTGTCTTTTATTATGACTAAGGCCTATGTAAGAGGCTGAAACGCGCCAATAATTACAGGTATTCCTTTTAATGGATGGATCTAATAAAATGGTATGTTTTATGTTTTATATTTGAGACATCGTGGTGCCGGATTTTTTTCTCTTTGATTGAATGATGGAAAGGTAAGTTCTCTAACCTGTCAAGATACGTATTGCGTAAAATTTTATTAATGAAACCCTATGCAGGACACGGCATGTGATTATGAGATTAAGCAGTGTGTTACACTTTACATAGAGAGGCGCCTATAGAGGGGAGTCAGGAGACAAGGTTATCTTGGTATGCAATGGAACATCTGGTGGGCAAGCCTCTCTAGGGGTAAAAATAATGCAACCGCCTACCCTAGATCCCAATGCAAAATCTGAACATTTCCTTCCAGTAAAGAATATGATTTGGAAAATTGTCAATCCCTTGTTTTGGGACTCCTCTGTTCTCTGTCGCACAGGGTAACCCAAATAAACACTATGCTGCCTGCATACCTTCTGTGAAAAGATTTGTCTTTATCGATCTTTGTTCATCATAGCTGCAACATTGTAGAACCACCAGGGATCCTTACGTCTGGCTAAAGAGACATTAAATGTTGTTAAAGTGATTCTTTTCACAGCACCTGAGTTTTATTTGGGACAAAGCTCTGCAATTACAGATTTAACTTAAAGAGCCACCTGCTGATGTTATCTGCCATTGTGACACAACTAGTAAACTGGTGATATATGTGGTAATTTGGTTGAGTGGTAAAACTGTTAATTCTATTGTAGAAACCTATTGAAGACTTTAAATTATGCTTTCAATCTGCTGTAAGGTGATGGAGACAAAATTACCCCTGTCAACACAGTGAAAAATACAATTGATTTTTATAAAATTGGTGTCATTTTTTGTTACCATTTTAATCTAGTCACAATTTTCCTTTTTTATTGAAGCTGTCAATTCATTGCCCAGAGTTGACTTCACTAATGACACAATCATGGTGGCTGACTGAACTTGTATATGGTAGATTGCTTAGTTTCTGGTGATTACTTTCCACTGTGTTTGCAACTGCTGGTGGATGAATTGATTGAAAATAGACACATACATTGTCAGCTTTAAAGCTGACTTGGGGAAACTTTTGTTTCACTGGTTGAACCTCTCACAAAGTGTAGGAGGCAACATGTTATTGTAAGGCGGACCACTACTTATACTGCCACAAACATCTGTAACCACTTTGCCTCTCACACCTGTTCACCACCTATGGACTAGAGCAATTTTTACAATTTTGCTATACTGTAGCAAAATGTATTTATTTAAAAAGAATTGCACTTACAAATAAAGAGAAATATGAAGCAGTAAAAATCTCTCCAGCAGGCCACGATGTCCTTGAGCATGACTGTGTGTGATGACGTCACAAGGTTAACTCTGTCCTACGTGTTTCCCCAAACAAGGCATCTTCTAGAATTGGAAGCCTTCAATCTTAGAGGACACCTTGTATGGGGAAACTGTTTCCTGGGATGGGGTGGGGGTCCTGGCAAACTAATAGAGAATGGTGACCTTTTTTGGGGGCATGTGTACCATGCCCAAAGTCTGTAACTAGATAACCACTTGCTGACCAGTGACGTACCGGTACTCATCATAGTGATTTCTGCAGAAATCATCAAGACATCATTTTCTCCTGCCGGCAATTCCCTTCACTGTAAAAGTAATCTTAGTGGCTAAGAAGCTGCTGAATTACTTTTACAGATGGTGGAAAGGGGTCCCACCCTCCCATCGCCTCCTTTATTAGGTTTTCCCATGTTGTTGGGGAACCTGCTAAGGATGCAACCGGGGACATCAGGTTCCTGGGACAAAGCAAGAGGTAATGATGTTGCTCATTCCACTGTGTGACGTCAGAAGCTACAAAGATTTTGTCACTTCTGGTTTTGGTCTGATATAAACAAGCTGTTACCAGCTTGAACAAGCATCTCATCAAACCGATCTTGTTTTAATCAAATGCTTTGGAGGCAAAAGGAGAGATATAAGTAATATATTTTAAAAAGTAAGATAGTGAAATTTTTTAAAATAAAATAAATGATAAAATATAAAAAAATGTTATAGCTCCCCCATTCCCCCCTTGATAATGTGCAAGTGTGAATGCACACGTAGGTCCTGACTGCATATGTTTACAGCAATCACACCACACATGTGAGGCATCACTGCGAATGTTAGTTAGGGCAAGGAAAATAATTTTAGCACGAGACCTCCTCTGTATCTCGAAAGTGGTAACCTGTAAGAGCTTTCAAATAATCCCCTATGGAGATTTTTTGGTACCGTAGTTTGCCAGTTTGCCACCATTCAATGGACAGATTCAATTTTAAATTGTGACTTGTTTGGTATCTATTTAATCAGTGTAACAACATCATCTTTTATAAATGAGGTGAAGCTTCACATTGCAAAGGATATCCGATCACATGCCCAAAAAAGAAGCATTTTTGCTTGCACATGATTGGATGATGGAAGTTAGCAGACCTTCCCCTCATTTACTAGAGTAAACTAGAGTGCAACTGCATTTGCAGTGTGCACAGTCTATTTCCCTTTAGTAAATCAACTCCCTCCCCTCAACTCCATATCAAACCCAAAGCCTAGTATACATCAGTATTTTTTTTTTCGCTCAACCCAGCAGGGCTGAACAAAAAAAAAAAACTGACAGGGTAAGGTACGCCTAGGGGGAGTGACGGGAGCATGGACATGACTGAGAGAGAGCTCTGGCTCCTGTAAGAAAATCCTCTGCAAACATCCTGATCCTGGGGCCAGCCTGCCTGGTAAACTGCTGCCGAGGGTCAGGGATTCCCCCCAAGCTATTGATGTCATCTAGACACCGGTTGGGGAAGAAACAGCCACCTCCAAAGCCCCAGAGCTCGCCGGCTATCATACGTGCGACAGCCAGCCTAACTTTGAGAGCTGGGGATGGATGTGTTAGTGCAGACAGACCTGCAGCTGTGTTTGGATATGGAGCAGGAGGATGGGGACACCTCATGGCCTGTAGCTGTGGAGCAGCCAGTGTGGGAGGTCTCCACCTCGGTCATCCTGGCAGCCACAGAAGCAAGCAAAACGCTTCTTATGGGCAAAATTGATACACTGGCCCTGGAGTGTAGCCTTATTAGGCAATATATGGACAATTTCAGGGGCCGTGTCACTTCGGCAGAGAATCGCATCTCTGAGCTCTGAGATGGAGGATACTGCGGCCATCACTACTCAGAATGTTACTGAGCTGAAATGCACTGTAAAAATGCTGATGGCACGGTCTGATGATGTTGAAAATAGGTTGCGCCGGAATGACGTGCGAGTGGTGCGTCTTCCGGAGGGCCCAGACCCCAAAATTTTTCGAGTTTCCTTTGGATGCCTCGGATTGGATGGATACCCTGGATTAATTTTTCTTAGTGGGGACAAGACTTAAATATTTTTGATTGATTGCTGTCCTATATCGGTGGTGTCAAGTTTATCCTTGCTCAAAATAATTTGAAATACAAGCCTGTCTTCCTTTTTTTTTTTTTTTTTTCTCTCTGTGTGCTTTTTTTTTTTTTTTTTTTTTTTTTTTTTTAGGACGATCGACTGAAATGGTCTACTACCTCAGATTGTATATTTTGACCTTATCGGTTTAATATATTGTTTTCTATGCCCTGTTCTTCACATATGGATTAATCGTGTACAGAATATGAATATTTGTGCGGGGGTCAGAACTCTCTTTAACCGCTTCCCCACCGCGCGCCGTCTTTTCACGGCGGCAGTCGGGGAGCTGGGCGCGAATCGACGTAAATAGGCGGCGATTCGCATTTTGCCCACCAGGGGGCGCGCGCGCGCCGCCGGCGGCGCG
>BLSH010539147.1:2225450-2243479 GCA_018402905.1 Glandirana rugosa
GAGAGTACAATGGATCTCAGTCGACTATTGTCCGATAACGAACGATAGTCGACGTCTCGGTAAAGTTCATGTCCTTCATAGAGGTATTACAATAAATCTAGGTAGATAGACGAAACTAACTGTCGACCGAGGGGGAAAGTCGTGTGTCGACTCTCAACGGACTAGGTACCTCCATTAATCCATAGTCAGAACCTCGGTCGTACCTCGCCCGATTCATATGTCATATACAAACCAAAAACCTATTAAAAGGTAAGTAAATGTAAAACACATGTAAGTATAAGACTTTCTATTCCTACATCGCTGTTATCAGCTGACTCTAGGTAACATGAGAGCAAAAGTAAATGTAACCCAAAGCATGGCCAAAAAAGGTTTGTCCATACTTCTCTTTTAAATATTTTATATGAAAATATCTTATATGAAACAATCCACATTCTCAGATTTACAACAATTAATGATTGGCACCCATTCCAAAATGTACCTTATTCGCACATTTACTATTTATTTTATTTACATACATATACATACGTATATACACACTGTTCAGTCTTAAAGCGGCTGTAAACTGCTGAAAAAGCTTACAACTGCTTTAAAGCGGAGTTCCACCCTGTTAAAAGTCAGCAGCTACCAAAAGGGTAGCTGCTGACTTTTAACAATCGGCCACTCACCTGTCCCTCGTTCCAGTGATGCGGCCGCCCGAGGGCTCGCTCGTCTCCCCCTCCCCTTGGCGGCGCCGGTATCACAAGTGTGGGCGCCCAGCTTTGGCTTCAAAGCCGGGCGCTCACTGTGAATGCGCGAGTCACGCTGAGGTTTGTGAATGGCTTGGCGTATCTTCTGGGACCTGTGACGTGTCCCAGAAGATCGCCGAGAGGGAGGGGGGAAGGTGAACTTCCTTTCCGAAGCCGCGGCTCCAGGGGAGGATGTGGACCTGGGACCCTGTGAAAACAGGGTCCCTGGTCACCCCCCCAAAAAAAGACATGCTAATTGTGGCATGTTGGGGAGTCACCTTCCCTTGAAGCGGAAGTTCCACTTTGGGTACTTGCATTAATCGGTCAGGCCTGTTTTGGTAAGAGGGACCTACTCAATATTAGATGGTTGATCATAAAGTTATACTTGATCTGTGTATATATATACAGTATCTCACAAAAGGGGGCAAAAAATGTTGAAGGGGACAATACACGGTATTATACATTTATATACAATACACGGTATGTATTACATTATATGTAAACTTTTGATCAGGGTCATTTTGTAGTTTCTGTTGTCATTATGATTTAAAAAGAGTAAACACAGTTGATTGATAATAAATGGCTTCAGCCAAACACCAACCATGAGTGAAAGAAAAGTTTTTGTGTTATCATTCATATTCTCTGAAAAATGGCCCAGAAATCATAAATCCTGCCAGGGTATGTAAACTTATGAGCACAACTGTATATACACACATACATACAATTGTTGTTGCTAGTTATTTGTCAGAATTCAATGATCAAATCTACAAAATCTACAAAATGAAAAGAGAACAATCAGGTAAAAGAAAACATTTATTGTAAACATTTTGCTTTTAAAAATTCATTTTTTTAAACAACAATGGCACTGTTAACATAATTTATAAATAAGTTTGCCTGTCTTGAAAATATTTGTCGCTGCTCACATTGCAAGTCCTTGTGTTACTGCATTCACCATTTTAATCAATGGCTTTTAGACCCCTTTCACACTGAGGCAGTTTCAGGCATTTTAGCACTAGAAATAGCGCCTGTAAAGCACCTGAAAATTGCCTCCCATGCCGTCCGAGTGATTTCACACTGGGGCGGTGCGCTTTTGGGGGGCGTTAGGAAAAGTCCTGCAAGCAGCATCTTTGGGGCGTTTTGCAACTCAAAACGCCCCTGCCCATTGCAATGAATGGGTAGCGCTTCCGAATCAAGCGCCGCAACACGGGGGCTTTTAAACCCATCTTGGGGGTTAAAAGTGGCCCACTAGAGGCCTAAAAGCACCACTTAAACAGTAGTAAAGCGCCGATAAAACGAGCAGCGCTTTACTGCTAATGCACGGACGGCCCCAGTGTGAAAGGGCTCTTAAGAATAAAGAAAAGAAAAACAATGGAAAAAAAGACATTAAATATGTTAATTTTATTAAACATTTTTCATTTTTTTTTTAATTTTTCTGATAATATTACAAGGCAAATCTTCTGAAATGGCATATCGTATGATAATTTGAGGATTTTCTGCAAAATTAAGTGTTTTCCTTCCTGGCATCAGTTTGATGCCATTAAATAAGATTATGCAAAATTAATTTAGTGATAGTGATAGTAGAATCAAATCACAGAAATGTAATAACACAAGTATTTTCTTCAATTTCTTACAGTATTATCATCCTAAATGTGTACAAATATTGCGTTGAAAATGCTAAACACTAGCACCATTTTTTCTTTTATTTGGTACAATCATTAAATAGAAAATGACTGAAATTGAAAGACCAGTAACAAGGTATACCTTTACAAATGTATGCATACTATGGAGTACACTATTAAAACAACAAGAAATCTTTGGTAGTAGAACATAATTATATCTATTTGTTTTTTAACTGCATTTGCTTTCTTCATCTCCATAATGTTAAAAAATTTACAAAAATGCTGGGTACCCATTAGGCACACTATTATTCTCAAGCATTGTTATTTCACCACATTTGAAGGCTAGTACTCAATGCACATAGACAAAACATGCAGGTCACCAATGGGTATATTAAGCCTTAATAGAGTGTTTTAGCTCTTGTCATGATAACATTTTTTCCTGAGACAGATAATTGCTGACCAATGAATTATATTTGTGTAGCATTCTCTCTCTCAGCAGTGGGACCTTCCTAGGAGAGCAGTGCAAATTAATAGGCAGCAGACACAACATACAACATGAGGGTAAGTGCCACACATAGACATGCCTGGGTAATGCTGTTCAGTTCATTCTTCAGCACTTAGTATCTGGGGAAGAAATTGGTGCCCTGATATTTCACCACTCATGTAAGAAGGATTCCTAGGACTAAGTTAGAGATATCGTATTTATACACAGATTTTCCTTCCGGGGTAGGTCTGACATTGAGCACAGGTGCATCTGAGAACAATTGCAGCCCGCATGAGCTCTTATGGGTTGTTCATCCTTATTCAGTCAAGGTAGCAGCAAATGTAGATGCTGCTTTTTATTTTCAGTAGCTAGTCATTATTATACTATATTTGGAAATAGTGCAAATACATAAACAGCTGTGGACTTTCTATGCAGTGCCAATTTTTAAAATGAAATTGTTGGGAAAATGGCCTATATAATGCAGCCAGTCAATAGTTGCTAGCAACATAGTTTTATTACCAGCTGAACCTGCCAGTAAGTTTGTTATTTTAGGGCCCGTTCACACAGGGTCAATCCAATTTCCGGGGAATTTGCTAGGCGACTTTCAGCATGACTTCAGGGCGACTTCAGCGTGACTTCAGGCGACTTACAACACGACTTATGTCAGGCGACTTTGCCTGTGGCCAATCAGAGAAGGGAGGGAGGGGGTTGCCCCAAATAAATTCTATTCTTTTCACTGTAAAGTCGCTTGCATTAAGATGGGGGATCCGACTTGGAGGCGACTTCTATTGAATCCTATGGGCACAAGTCGGATAGAAGTTGCCTTGAAGTCGTGCAGGAACCTTTTTTTTTAAGTGGGAGCGACTCAGTCGTGTACATTAAGACGGCTCCCATTCATTTCAATGGGATTTCACTTGTCAAGCGACTTGGGGTGACTCAAGTCACAGTGAAAGTTGCCCCTGTGTGAACAGGCCCTTAAGAGCCGGTTCACACATAGGCGACTTGTCAGGCGACTTGAGTCGCCTGACAAGTCGCCTCCATGCATTGCAATGGAACCGTTCTAATAGGAGCGACTCAAGTCACTCCGACTTAGAAAAAGGTTCCTTTACTACTTTTGGGGTGACTTCAGGCGACTTGCATTGACTTCTATTGTAGAAGTCGTTTGCAAGCCGCGCTGAAGTCGCGCTGTGCGGGGTCGCGCTGAGTCGCCCCTGAAGTCGGATGGCCTATATGTGAACCGACTCTACCAGACCAAGCTGCCCGTAAAAAGTGGAGGGTTGAGACAAACCATTTAACAGCAACAGATGCACTTTTATTTATTTCTGTTTACTTCAAAAGGAAAACAGCAGTTTTTTTTACCTGCTTTAAAATTGTTAGCTGGAATCATGCTTTCATTTGTTAGTCAAGCATGTAAAATCCATCAGAATTCACTAGTCCATCTAACACTGCCCTGTCCATGGGTTGACAGTACTGCTGTTTTATAGAGAGTACATTGCTCCTCCACAGATACAAGGGAGCAGTGAGTGTAGCTACTCTAAGACAGGAAGCGTGTTACTGGCAGGATCACCAAGTGAAAATAAAGAAAAAAAAAAGCCTAATATATAAAAATGAATGCTGCCAGGACTGATAAGTTTCATTATACTAATTGTTTGTTTTGGGGTTTAGATATGCTTTAAGCCCTGTCCAACAGCCCAAGTGTATAAATATGTGTAAAAAGGCATGCATGCATACAGTCCAGATAAAGCTTCAAATTTTTAAAGACTTGGCAAAATAATTTTTTTTATTGTAAAAAATATTTAGAAAAAATGTAAACAATTGCATCCTCTTTTGCTTGTAGCAGTGAAGAGTCTATTAAATAAATCTTCTATTAATGGACTTTAGCTCTCTCATCGTCTTGGTTTTATAGTATCTTTAAATGTACATTTTTGACCACTGAACAGCAAGACGGAATTTAAGAGCCAATATATGTTCAGTGTCACCTTATATATCTGGCTCTGAGTTCATCAATAAAAGATTCATCTGTTTCTATAAATTGCATTTTCTTTCTGTTTAGAAATGTCATGACTGTCATTCTGAATATGGCACTATCATGGAATCAATTACTACGTTTCAGTAAGGCAGTTTTATCAAAAAGATCACAGACTTACAATGCCTACATAAAAAATATACATATTGATGTTTGTTGTTAAAAGAATGTGATGGTCATGATTAATCACATATAGTCTTGTCTCCTTGGGTGACCTTGTCTTCATAAAGTGCTTAATTCTTAATTCTTTTTATGCTGATATCTCCTGAGAGGTTTTTGAGGAACATTCAGTCTGTAGAATCTCTATGCAACAACCACCTGCAAGTCCTGACTGCTACCGCTGCTGAGACTGGAATTATCAGGGGTTGCGTGGGCCTGAGCAAAGTTGATGAATACCTAGAAGAAATATAAATGCACATTAGAGGAAAATAGAATTGCAGCACTTTCAAGGTCATGGGGCACTAACCCAAAGCAGCCAATCAGATTTGCTATATCTTACTGTACTTTGCATAGTGTTTTTGTATATAACACAAAATCTCGACTAGGCGCTTAGTCATATTTAATTGCTGGAAACAGAAAAGTAGTAATATGAAGAATAATCTATTTATAGTCCTACTTGAAAGGTCCTCAGTTGCCCCAGGAAATCTGTGTATCTTATATGTACCTTTCAAAAAGAATCACAATAGTTTTGGAACAAACTTATGCTGATTTTTATAAAACCTATATAACCGAGTGCACACATAACACTGATATCAAAGAGCATCATGGAAAATCTAAAGAAAGAGAAAAAAGGAGAATCTGCTTGCTTTTGGGCAACTTCTCTCTAGTTGGAGCAGTAGAAAATGGAATGTGAGGGGAGATGAGCCACTTTTCTGACTCATTCAAATGTCAGTAATCAAAGTTTCAGCTACTGAGGTCTGTAAACTCGAGGCAAAACAGTTCAGATAACCCTAGTAAACATGTGAAAAGAAGCATAGAGCTGTAACTTCTGACTGGAAAAGGTAAAATTGAATTTTCATATGTAATAGTTTATATTTAGCTGACTACATCAAACTGAATTTCTCTTAAACATTTTATTTATTTTATCTAATTGCAATAAATAAGGAAAATCTGGACAATACCACAGTTCCTTTAAGGAGGTCAGAAGTAAGCCCTAAATAAACTTGCCCTCAACTATATATACTGCATGTCCAATGGCACCTTGATCATGCTGTATCACTCCTTAATTTATGCACCTAAATGCTGACTTTGGTATATTTATTTTGCTTTTTTTCCGGACCAAAGCTGCTAGAGTTTAAATTTGATGGATAAATGGTTTCATTTTAATCAGGTCCTCTCTGCTGCTAATAGGGCTCAGTGATATAAAATATAAGAGACATGTCATCACCTCACTTTACCAAACTACAGCATCATTTGACCAGTTGACGGGTAGGAAATATGTTGTGATGTGAGATCATTCAATCAACTATTTTTGATCCATCATGGACTGTTGTTTATGCAGTTATGGATTTGTTCACCATGGACTTTCTTTGAATTTATGCACTTTTACTTTGTATAACACAATTTTTTGTTTCTTTCAGCACCACTATTTACCTTTTATCACTATTTTATGGTAGATGTGTTTTATCCATTATGTTTTAAAGTGGCAGCTACACTCAGTTTATTTAGGTTTTTTTATGTACACATGTTCTCTGGCGCAGTAATAAGATCTATTGTTGAGTGAGATTATTGAGATCTTTTTGAGGAAATAGGTTATATATAAAAACCTACCTGCGTTGCTTACTTCTACAAACCAACAAAAATAACAGATAAGAGCAGCTACCACTTTCTTGTGATTCAAATAGTAAGAATTAGGTGCATCGCTCCCAAAGGTTGACACATCAATCACAAAATACCACTACCTTTGTGTATGACTATGAAAAGAAAAAATCAGATCAGATTATAAATAAGTATAAACACATATGTAGAAGATAAATGTAAAAAAAATGTACAATCCAATAAGTGAAAATCAAAGTGAAAAAATTGTGATAATCGAAAATCACAATCACAGTGCTTATTCACACTCTAAATTATGTGAGATTTCCCACAGCAACCTGAGTTTTGGTGTGAGGTCACTGTGGGAAATCTTACACAGTTTATAGTTTGAATAAGCACTGTGATCGTCATTTTTGATTATCACATTTTTTTCACTTTGATTTTTACTTATTGGATTGTACATTTTTTCCATTTATCTTTGACATATGTGTTTATATTTATTGAAAATCTGATCTGCTTTTTTTTTTTTTTTTTTAAAGTCATACACAAAGGTAGTGATATTTTGTGATTGATGTGTGATGTATTAGAACTTTTGGAAGCACTGCACCTTATTTATTATTATGAGTTAGTATGAGCAAATATTTTTAATTTCTGCAAACTATAATTTTAGCAAAAGGCACACCGATGTGCAAGTTAGGAGATAAGCACATATATATATAAAAAAAAGCATTAGAAAATATTTTTCAGTGTACCTCATCCAGAGTTGTCTGACTGACTGAAAAGTGATGTATGTTCAAGGCTGTTTTATTAGACTCAAGAAGGTCAAATATAATAGCGACTCCTCCCACAGACATAGGGACATGGTACTCCGCCATGGTGAAGTGGTGTTCCTATTCAGAAAAAATAGAACATTTTTTATATACATGCATACTGTACATACATACAAGTACCTTCTAAAATATATTCAGAATCTTCAAAAAGTCACAAATGGAGCTCTAAGAATGTTTTTTTAAGTCAACTTATGAAAAAGAATTTACCTGTATCTACTACTGAGACGTGACTACCTTATGCTTTAAGAAGACAATACCATGAAATGTACTGAGTAGGGTGGTGGACACAGAGAAGCCATGGTTTTCATACACTGCACTAATGATGGCCAAAAAAGGCTGAAACAGCTATATGCCGTTTGGAATAAATAGCTCTATAATATTAGGTTATATTTGCTGTATGGACCAGTGGTTCTGGATGTGCATTTTGCTGTTGGGTCATAAAGGAAGGTAGGAAGGAATAAAGGCTCTACTGTCCTAAATTGAGGAATAATATTCTAATTTCTGGGATATGTGATGGAATAAGATGACATGAATACCTTCTGTGTTAAGAAGGCTTTACTGTGCTATGCACTGATTTCGTTGGAGGGCTTATTTTTGAGTATTTTAGTTCCTTTTCACCACCTACTATCTAACAGAATTTTAATGACCCAGAAACTTTGGTGCATCAAATTGTAATGAATGCCAAGCTTATTTATTAAACAATTTAGCATGTTAAGTGCAGAATGCAGTACCTATAGTGACTCTAAAAATACATCTTGTTTTGGCTTCAAAAATTTAAATTCTGGTTGTTATGGGTTACTGAACTCTGTTTCTTACACATTTTTTTTAAATAAATGTGTATGTGAGAGCTAAATTCCTAGTTAACGTATTCTCTGCATTCTCTAGGACAGGGGTCTCCAAACTTTCTAAACAAAGGGCCAGTTTACTGTTCAGCAGACAGTAGGGGGGCCGGACTAACCCTGGAGTGAACAATGCCCCATCTATGGTATCTGGGTGATCAATACTGCCCAATCGTTGGTGTCGGGGGGGGGGGGTAGTGCCCTATTGCTGGTGTAATTGGAAGGATTAGCACCCCATTGTTGGCATCAGCGGAAGGAATAGTGCCCCATTGTTGGTGTCCCTGGCAGGAATAATGCCTCAAGAGCTGGATGAAAGGTGAGTAATGGGCCACATCTGGCCCCTGGGTGCAGGTGGGTGACCACTTCTCTAGGACATTACCCCACTGCAATACATGTGAAGTTTTAAGGTAAAGAAATATGTTGCAGTTTTTTTTTACTGCAAAAAAAGTAATCATATTAAAATATAAGTAAAGCCATTTTAATGGCTTTATTCATACATACTGTATCTCACAAAAGTACACCCCTCACATTTTTGTAAATATTTTATTATATATTTTCATGTGACAGCACTGAAGAAATGACACTTTGCTACAATGTAAAGTAGTGAGTGTACAGCTTGTATAACAGTGTACATTTACTGTCCCCTCAAAATAACTCAACACACAGCCATTAATGTCTAAACAGCTGGCAACAAAGGTGAGTACACCCCTAACTGAAAATTTCCAAGTTGGTCCCAAAGTGTCAATATTTTGTGTGGCCACCATTATTTTCCAGCACTGCCTTAACCTTCTTAAACATGGAGTTCACTAGAGCTTCACAGGTTGCCACTGGAGTCCTCTTCCACTCCTCCAAGATGACATCACGGAGCTGGTGGACGTTAGAGACCATGTGCTCCTCCACCTTCCATTTGAGGATGCCCCACAGATGCTCTACAGGGTTTAGGTCTGGTCATTCTATCACACGCTTGACACCATCTGAACCAAATACGTTTATTTTGGTCTCATCAGACCACAGAACATGGTTCCAGTAATCCATGTCCTTGTCTTCAGCAAACTGTTTGCGGGCTCTCTTGTGCATCATCTTTAGAAATGGCTTCCTTCTGGGACGACAGCCGTGCAGACCAATTTGATGCAGTGTGCAGCGTATGGTCTGAGCACTGACAGGCTGACCCCCCACCCCTTCAACCTCTGCAGCAACGCTGCCAGCACTCATACGTCTATTTCCCAAAGACAACCTCTGGATATGACACTGAGCATGGGCACTCAACTTCTTTGGTCAACTATGATGAGGAATGTTCTGAGTGGAACCTGTGCTGTTAAACCGCTGTATGGTCTTGGCTACCATGCTGCAGCTCAGTTTCAGGGTCATGACAATCTCCTTATAGCCTAGGCCATCTTTATTTAGAGCAACAATTCTTTTTTTCAGATCCTCAGAGAGTTCTTTGCCATGAGGTGCCATGTTGAACTTCCAATGACCAGTAAGAGAGTGAGAGCGATAACACCAAATTTTCACACCTGCTCCCCATTCACACCTGAGACCTTGTAACACTAATGAGTCACATGACACCAGGGAAGGGCTAATTGGGCCCAATTTGGACATTTTCACTTATGGGGTGTACTTACTTTTGTTGCCAACGGTTTAGACATTAATGGCTTTGTGTTGAGTTATTTTGAGGGGACAGTATATTTACACTGTTATACAAGCTGTACACTCATATACTTTACATTGTAGCAAAGTGTAATTTCTTTAGTGTTGTCACATGAAAAGGTATAATAAAATATTTACAAAAATGTGAGGGGTGTACTCACTTTTGTGAGATACTGTATTTGCACTACAGAAATTTAGAGCCGAGTAGAGTGACAACAGAGGAGGTAGAATTGCTGGGCATACAACGTATGCTCAAGGTAACCAGATTATGCTTTTTTGTGGGTATAAGACCTTCAAGTGGGTATAGTGTATCTCAAGTAAAAAATGTTTTCAGCTTTGGATAGAGTAGGAAATGGTTAGTAAGCCTGTCAAGTTTTTATTGCTGTCCCTCTCCATGGCAGGAAGATTAACCCTCTGTATCAATCTTAGTTACAGTGTGTAACCACTGTTACCAGGACTGAACGTGAGGACAAATCAACTGAAAGAACAAGAATAGAAGGGAAATAATCCACTGGGGACACTTGTTCTGGCGATAATTGCTAAGGCTGCATTCAAAGAGGTGCACCAGTCAGTACATTTGTGCAGAGGACTGGATTTACCTGCTCAGGAGGTACAAGTCAACAAGTCTACAAGTTACCATTCTTTGGGATTGGGACAATGATGCAAAGCCAAGAACACAGTCTGCCTGCACATCTGTTTCACAATGATGTACAAGCAGGTATGTGTATAAAAATTTGTTAAACCATCTGCCTGTCATTGATTTGTACAGACTGGCCTAATGCAGCTACACAGACCGCCTGTACCTTTTGGGCAAGTAAACACAGCCCTCTGCACAGGTGTACTGATTAGTACAGCCCTGTGAATGAGGCCTAAGGCGATTTCGGATCAGTACGACTTTGGTCCGACTTATCTATATTCATGTGCGATTTGCATGCAACTTTGAGGGTTTAACATTGAAGTCTATGGACCTCAAGTTGCATTAAAGTTGGGAAAAAGTAATGCAAGTCGCAGCACAAGTTGCATAAGTGTGAAAGGGGCCAAAGGCTCCGTTGACATATGCTGCGGCCGCGGCTCACAGCATGGGGTCCGGTGCGTTCCTGTTCACCGATTCAGGTGCATTTCAGGCCCAAATTTTTGCCTGAATTTGCACCTGAATCAGGCCAGAAGAGGGCACAGGACACTTCTTCAATGCAGATGGCGGCCGCCCCGGAGCTGTGTAAACCGATTTTATTGAGAGCCGATCACACTCTCCTGTCATGTGAATTGGATGCGGGGAAACCCGTATCCAATTTGCATATATGTGAACCCAGCCTGAATGGAGCCTAAGAAAGGATTCCCTTCACTTTTAGTAATCTTCCTCTCCCTTACCCTTAACAGGGCTGTAAAGGCAGAATGTTTTTGTTATCTTAATGCATTCTATGCATCAAGATAAAAAGCCTTCTGTGTGCAGCAGCCCCCCCCCCCCCCCCCCCCCCTAATACTTATTTGAGCCCCATCTCTATCCAGCGTTGTCCACAAGTTCCTCGGCCATCTGGGACTCTCCCTCCTGATTGGCTGAGACACAGCAGCGACGCCATTGACACCCACTGCTGTCAAACTCAGTTAGCCAATCAGGAGAGAGAGGGGGCGGGACAGGTCACGGCTTTGTGTCTAAATGGACACACGGAGCTGCAGCTCGGCTCGGGTGGCCCCATAGCAAGCTGCTTGCTGTGGGGGCACTCAATAGGAGGGGGGGGCCAGGAGCTCCAGCCAAGGACCCGTGAAGAGGAGGATCCGGGCTGCGCTGTGCAAAACCACTGCACAGAGGAGGTAGGTATGACATGTTTGTTATTTTAATCCAAAAAAAAAAAACGATACTTTACAATCACTTTAACTTTAAAAAGATTTTCATTGTTGCTTGGGAACCAGACACTAGGAGGCTACAGATCGCTGTATTTGAATCCTACAGTTGTTGTCACAAAGGGCCTCTCATTCTGTTTTTTTTTTTTCTCTTTCCTGTTATTTGCACAGTCTGCAGGAAGGAGTGATAATAAGCCTTGTGCTAAAAGTGCACTTATCCTTTTAAAAAATACACTCCCAAAACACAGTGAATTTCAGCTTGAATAGCTAATCTAAAGAAATGTAGTTTTTCTCTGTTTCAGCATCAAATTGCATACGCTATCCTCTCACAGTCCAGTGCTTTATACACAGTGGATCATCATCTGTTCAAACATGTTATTTACACTGCAGAAGAGAATCATTTTCCTTAAAGCAAACAATAATCTTTTGTTCTGAATAAACCTTTTGCATTGCAGAAGAATTTTTCACTTTTTTTTATGTTCAGCGAAAACACAGCTTATTTAGTCAGAAGACTTTTTATCCTCAAAAAACCGAGAGCTAGGGACAGATATAGGGCCATTGATTTGAGACAGAAAATAATGTTTAAAGGAATTATCGTGAGGCATTATTGTTGAAAATTTTCCTAACTCCTATTTTCTTCTTATTCAGAAACATTTTAACTGTCTACAGTCCATTATCCAGGACACTAAGGTAGGGTAAATGAAATTGCATCAGGAGTTAGTAATTAAGTGATCAGCATTGTTTCATCCAATACTGGAAAACCTGTCCAGAATTATTAAGATGTATTGCAGCACGCAGTTTTTCTTTCTACTCTTTCAATGAGCAGGCACGGCTCTAGGCGATGTCAAAGTAGGATATTTGTTTTGGCAGCAATTGCTGGGAGAGCATTGTTATGAGAACAAGCTCAGGGAGAAGTGCTTTGACTGCTCCAACAGCCTACTACTTTCCTCCTGCTTTCAAACTATAACTCTCATTATCCAAGCCAGATGGGAATCACGTGAGCAGTAAATAACTATTATTAGAAGTCCTTAGAAAATCCTTTACATATCCCTTTCCAGTAGGGGTGGTTATACGTTGTTTAAACTATAATTATATGCTAGGTTTCAGGCAGTTTGTGAAACATTGAGGCTAACATTTAATGAAAAATGCATACTGTTTCATATCCATTGGATTGCCTAATCATGGCCAGAGTGCTGTAACATTATTTTACAATCTCCCATGAGGATATTAACTCTTATTAGCACTTAGAGTCTGCAGAAAGTCCCTTTAAACTATGTCACCATACATGGTAGATGCCAAAACAAATTCAGACTCTCCCTTAAAGGGATCACCTTTTTTAAAGAGCATTGTTATGTTTTCCTCTAGGTAGAAACAAACAAGAGACCGCCCATAGCCACATAGTAAAAAAAAAAAGAGAGAACCATATCTTATGCTATTTAGTATTTCCCTATTAATCTCATATGATCACAATCATCCTGTCTTTCTGGAGAGGCCTCAGTACTAGTGTTGAGCGAACCCAGACTGTAACGTTCGGGTCCGTACCGAACTTTGGGGTGACCCGGACCCGAACACGGACGTTTCAAAAAACGTTTGGGTTCGGGTTCTGGGTTCTGGTAGTTGATTACCCATGTTGAATAGCTGCAGGGCAGCCAATCAACAAGTGTTTCACTGGTTTGCCTTTAGAAGCCATCACAGCCATGCCTACTAATGGCATGGCTGTGATTGGCCTAGTGCATTATGTGACCCAGCCTCTATATGAGGCTGGGGTCACAGTGCTGCATGTCACATGCTCTTGGGTTAGTGTAGGGAGAGAAAGCTACCGGCGTTTTTGTGAGGGACAGATTGCAGACATTTTAACATCTGCTCCTGCATCCTGAGATTACTACTACTGTTGCTTTGAGTGACAGATTGCAGATCAAACCCTTCATAACACAATGATTGTTACGATCGTACACAACGATCAGATTGTGGGATCGTACACAACGATTAGATTGTGGGAGTAATTTGAGATTTCACATACTGCTGCTTTGAGCGATCTGACTGCACTAGGTAGAGGCTTCTGCTTAGAGGGACAGATTATTGTTCAAAAATCATCTCGTAGTTCTAAAGGGAGAGGTTCTAGCTGCAGCTGTATGTGACACATTATTGTTCAAAAATCATCTCCTAGTTTATTTGATTTTAATTTATTTTCCCTATCCTCATTTTTTTGTGGGGCACTTGCCCTACTCTTACCCCCATTTTACTTCCTTTTGCAGCCCTCTAGCACTTGCCAGGACTTTGTTACAGCCATTTTTGTGCCTAAAAGTTCGGGTCCCCATTGACTTCAATGGGGTTCGGGGTCCGGGATAACGTTCGGGCAACGTTCGGTGCCGAACCCGGACTTTTTGCCAAAGTTCGTTCGGACCCTCCGAACCTGAACGTCCAGGTGTTCGCTCAACTCTACTCAGTACCTGATCTCACCAGTAGGGGTAGCTGGAAATAAAGGCATTTCTAATTAAAGTGGTTGTCAACCCTTGACAACCACTTTAACCTACAGGTTAGCCTATAGCCCATGTGAAAGGGGCCAAATGCACTGATTTGAATATTTGAATACTTTAAGATGCAGAACTTTTGCCTTTTGGGTAATTTTTGTGATGTGCTTGAGCGTACTTGTTTAGGTTCAAGGACTCAAAGTATTAAAGTAACAACTTGCATTTTGGGAAGTAAGTCAACGGCAGCATGCCCTTTATTTACTTTGAGACAAGTCTATGTTAATAGCGCAATATCAGTTTTCAGTCTTAAGCTGGCCATACACTGCTTTTTTTTTGTTCAGCCTGCTTGCTATACAGTGTGGATGTACTAATCTCCTGCTGCGGCTACTGTATTTTGACAGCTGGCCCCACTGGCTGTCAAAGTACCCTAGCAGTGACTGAATCTGATTGGATGCAGCTGCTGATGAGCCAAACATTTTCCTTCAACAGAAGTGGAATGTTCAACTTTTCATAAATGGAATGGGGCCAGCAGGGCCAACCACTGAGCAAAGTTTGGCCAGTTCCTAAGGAACTGGATGACTTTTCCAGTGTATGGCCAGCTTTATACAATGGCTATACCTCTGTTGGGCCAAAGCTTTAATCAACATTTATTTAAACATATACATGATAGATATCACACTTCAAAAAGTGACACTGAAAATAAGTAAAACAAAATACATTTTGTTAAGCTGTACCTTTAAGTAAGTGTTTGGAAAATGAAAGTGCATAAAGTCGGTGATTGTCTCGATAATGACGGAAGAGTCCTTGAGATGCATCTTCACAGTGAACCCACTTCCAAACCTAAATGTATGACAAAGAAAATTCATATGATGGAACCTAATTACAGGATGTACCTTGCATGTGACTGTGAAAACCCAAAGCTTTCAGTATCTCAGAAATAAGTCTAGTCTTGAAGTGGAAACTAAGAGATGAGAGCCTCACAGCAACAGCTGAAATGTCAAGAGTTCACAGTATGTGCAGTGTGCGTCACTAAGTAACGTCAACATAGTACGAGTCCAAACTGCTGCTAAATTGATTACCTGCTCACTAATACA
Source organism: Glandirana rugosa (assembly GCA_018402905.1). NCBI lineage: Eukaryota > Metazoa > Chordata > Amphibia > Anura > Ranidae > Glandirana > Glandirana rugosa. Next base: position 2,240,780 of record BLSH010539147.1, read on the forward strand.
TCATTGTAGGATACTGAGACATGCTGCAAAGCAAAGTATGTCTCCAAATGCCACTATTTCTATGGCTCTGACTTTTAATGTGGATGCATTATTTCATAACCAAAAAATATACATTTTGCTCACAATGAATTTGGACTTTTTAAGACCTGTATGCTAGGCTTGAAGCAGTATTTTATTTATTTATTTCAGGTACTTATATATTGCTGTCAATTTACGCAGCGTTTTACATATACTTTGTACATTCACATCAGTCCCTACCCTCAAGGAGCTTACAATCTAGGGTCCCTAACTCACATTCATACATAAGAGGGCCAATTTAGACAGGAGCCAATTAACCTACCAGCATGTCTTTGGAGTGTGGGAGGAAACCGGAGTACCCAGAGGAAACCCACGCAGGCACAGGGAGAACCTGCAAACTCCAGGCAGGTAGTCTGAAAGCACAAGGAGAACTGCAGCTCCAGGTAAGAGATCCACACTGATGATTTCTGATCCAGATGCAAGTGCAAGCCCCGGACTGACAGCGGTAGATACTAGGTAAAGGATAGATGGCTGCGCACTGTCTCTTCTATACCTCCAAGCAGGTAGTGTCGTGGTTGGGATTTGAACCAGCGACTCTTTTGCTGCTAGGCAAAAGTGCTAACCACTACACCACTATGCTACCTGTATTAAGCTCAAAACCAAAAATGTAATATATTGCAGTTTACAAATCCTTAGCTGTTGTGCCTATATTAGTTTGTAGGCTTTTTCTTTCCTCCTGTATTATACAGACACCACTCAGGGTGAATGAGCACACGGGGCAGATATGGACAGCAGCTTTGTAAGTCTGGGGGGAGGGGAGTGTTAGAAGTACTAACAGATTTAAATACAGTAACAAAATGCAGCTGAACTCCAGCTAATACTTTAAAAGAAGTTACAGCAACAAGTTTCTTTTCTTTTTGGGATAAAAGGTTTTATATAAACAAAAACGCTGATCATTTTAAGCACCCATTGTCAGTGTTTAATGGTCTCTCTCACCCCTTTAACTGCAAGAGAGCTTTTCTGTTGAAAAACAAGAGACTTACTGGCTGACCACAAGATGAAAATAGAAAAAAATCCTAAAAAAGGAAACTAATGCAGCCATTACATCTAAGAATTGGTAAGCTGCAATATAATACATGTTTCTTTTTGGGTTTAGTGCCTGGCATCATTTTTTTGATGGGCAGATATCAGAATGGAAATCTCAATAGCTACAGAGCATTTCACAGCACCAGCATAGTATGTTGGACCCTCTACCCCCATCATATTGCCCATTTGCCAGATCAGAGCTGAGGCCAATACTTCTTTAAAGGAGAAGTACAGCCAAAGCTTGCTTGGCTTGTACTTCTCCTATGGATCACATGAGTGCAGTTTGTTCTGCACTCCTGTGACCTGTTTCAGCAGGCAGTGGGCTGAAGCCCGCTGTCTGCTGACGTCACAGAGCCGGTCCAGGCAAGATCGCGACAATGAAGTCTGGATCCGCCCACATGCCTGGACCAGCTGAGAGCCTGAGCCGGCTGCTCCCGCTCCCTCCACAGCCCAGTGCTCCTGTGAGTGTGGAGGGAGGGCAGAGCAGACAGTGGTGACTGACAGTCACCGGCTCTATACTCAAGGAGCCTCAAGAACTGAGTGATCAGTGGTTTGATCGCTCAGTTCTCAGTCTTAGAGCCGGCTGGGGACAGATACAGCACCAGACTGATGCTGCATTCACCTAGGTAAGTATGATTATTAAAAAAAACAAAAACCTATACTTCTCTTTTAAAAAGCATCAGGAGCCAAGGGGTTGAATAAAAGGGTTGATTACAATGCACTTTATAAACAGAGGAGCTTATGCGGTCCTAGTAATAGAATCAAGTTATAAATGCTTATTTAACTGACAGATATTGATGTAATGCTAACCTGCTCTTTACGTGTTGTAAGGAGCCAATGCAGTGAAACTTCCCCTTCACCATGATTGCTAGTCTTGTACAGAGAGCTTCACATTCTTCCATGCTGCAAAGAGAAATACAGTTGTTACTTTTGTGTGTCTACAATTAACCAAATAATATACATTTTAATATTGTTTAAAAATATTAGAGCATTTATATTTGATTTTTAGACTAGCTCATCCAATCTATGTCCATTATACCACATCTCACCATATTGGGTGTCCTGAAAATTGTCACTATCCTGCCCAAAACAGGACATCTAGGAAGTAGTGTGTAGCATATGTTAGAATGAAATAATTAAAGCGGTAGTAAACCCATCCATTTAACAGTTTAAAAACCAGTTACATTTCCGGAAAGTGCCGGAAATGTAACACTCCCATTGGTTGTGCTCTAAACCAAACTGTCAAACCATCCAATGGCTGGTGTCATAGCTGATCACATGTGCAGCATCATGGCAGTTGTACATTAACCACTTCAGCCCCGGAAGGATTTCCAGCTTTAGGACCGGAGCCCTTTTTGCGATTCGGCGCTGCGTCGCTTTAACTGAAAATTGCGCGGTCGTGCGACGTTGTACCCAAACGAAATTTGCGTCCTTTTTTTCCCACAAACAGAGCTTTCTTTTGGTGGTATTTGATCACCTCTGCGTCATTTCTGATCGCCGCTATAAACAAAAGAAGAGCGACAATTTTGCAAAAAAACCCAAATTTCTTACTTTTTGCTAGAATACAAATCCAAAAAAAAATATAAAAAAACATTT
>BLSH010539147.1:2253162-2265320 GCA_018402905.1 Glandirana rugosa
TCTGTCCCATCACATGTCTCTAGTCGTCATACATCCCGTCACATGTCTCCAGTCATCATACATCCCGTCACATGTCTCCAGTCATCCTACATCCCGTCACATGTCTCCAGTCATCATACATCCCGTCACATGTGTCCAGTCATCATCCGTTCCGTCACATCTGTACAGTCATCATACATACCATCACTAACCCTCCCGTACCATGTCCCTCCAGTCCTTCCGTTCGATACCCCCCCTCCCCAGACTGCCCTACATACTACTGACCTCTGTACACTGCCCTACATACTGCTGATCTCTGTACACTACCCTGTCTACTATTGACCTCTGTACACTTCCCTACCTACTACTGACCTCTGTAGACTGTCATACATCCTACTGACCTCTGTAGACTGCCCTACATCCTACTGACCTCTGTACATTGTCCTACATACTACTGACCCCTGTACACTGCCCTACCTACTACTGACCTCCGTACACTGCCTTACATCCTACTGACCTGTGTACACTATCCTACATCCTACTGACCTCTGTACACTGTCCAACATACAACTGACCCCTATGCATTGCCCTACATACTACTGACCTCTGTACGCTGCCCTGCCTACTATTGACCTCTGTACACTGCCCTGCCTACTACTGACCTCTGTACGCTGTCCTACATACTACTGACCCCTGTACACTTCCCTACCTACTACTGACCTCTGTACACTGCCCTACATTCTACTGACCCCTGTACACTGCCCTACCTACTACTGCCCCTGTACACTGCCCTACATACTACTGACATCTGTACACTGCCCTACATTCTACTGAGCCCTGTACATTGCCCTACCTACTACTGATCTCTGTACACTGCCCTACCTACTATTGACCTCTGTACACTGTCCTACATACTACTGACCCCTATACACTGCCCTACATACTACTGACCCCTGTACACTGCTCTACCTACTACTGACCTCTGTACACTGCCCTGCCTGCTACTGGCCTCTGTACACTGCCCTACATACTACTGACCTCTGTACCCATCCTACATACTACTATTCCCTGTACACTGCCCTACATTCTACTGACCTCTGTACACTGCCCTACATACTACTGACCACTGTACACTGCCCTACATTCAATTGACCTCTGTACACTGTCCTACATACTACTGACCTCTGTACACTACCCTACATTCTACTGACCTCTGTACACTGCCCTACATCCTACTGACCTCTGTACACTGCCCTACATCCTACTGATCTCTGTACACTCCCTTACATACTACTGACCTCTGTACACTGTCCTACATACTACTGACCTCTGTACACTGTCCTACATACTACTGACCTCTGTACACTGTCCTACATACTACTGACCTCTGTACACTACCCCACATAATACTGACCTCTGTACACTGCGCTGCCTACTAGTGACCTCTATACACTGCCCCACACACTACTGAGCCCTGTACACTGCCTTACAAACAACTTGCACTGCCAGAAATCAGAGCAGATAGCTAGGCCTGAAATTAGCCCAAAAAATCAGCCTGCAGTACCAGATCGTCTGCTTTCATGATGAACTCCAGCATCATACTTGTGGGTACAAGGTCATACCAATTGCTCCCCAGGCATGAAAACATTGTGAATGAAAGTGAAAGCCAAGCTTCTCACCAAAGCTAACTTTTAAGGTAGGCTAAGTTTGTATTTTGACAGTGACAGTTTTAGTAGCTTTTTCTAGGTTTTAATGCTGTCTTTACCATTTATTGGGGGCTTGCTAGTTTCTTCCGCTGAGATCTTTGATCTCTTCAATGTTGTCCAGGTAGATCTCCATCTCTCAAAGGTTCCCTACCCCTGTACTACACGATGACTAACTTCAAACAAGTACAACATACAACATAGAGTAGATCAATATTATATACAAGTTGGACATTTTGAAAAAGATTTGAAATGTAACAGTCAGTTAATGTTACTATCTAGCTTCTGAGGAGTGGTTTGAAAATTGCTCTTTTTACCAGAAGAAGAATTGATGGTTTTCCAATTAAGGCAAGAGCTGTTGAAAGTTTTCTTCTTGTACCACAGCTGTAACTGCCAGTTATTCTGTCTTTGTATTGGACAAGTTGGAGTTTCTGAAGTAGTTGGTTGGACACCTGTAAATAAAGAGAAAATGAAAAATATGACTAGGTTTGTCATGGTGTTTTAAAGCGGTTGTATACTGCCGGAAGTTTTTTTTTTTTCTTCCTGCAAGGTAAAGTCATAATGTGTTAGTATGCATCGCATACTAGCACATTATGTGAAACTTACTTTAAAACAAAGCTGTTCCAGCGGCTCGATGTCAGCACTGCATCCGCTTCCATTTACACCCGTCTTGCTTCCAGGTTCTCAGGCTCCGACTCTGTGACTGGCCGGAGCCGCGATGACGTCACTCCCACGCAATACGCGCGGGAGCCGCCGTTCACAGCACAGGGCTCAGAAGGCAAGGCACCAGTGGCCGTTCCTTCAGAATGCATGCACCAGCGATGTCACTGGCTGCATGTAATGTTAATATCTCCTAAACGGTGCAGATTTAGAAGATATTTACGCTACCTATAGGTAAGCCTTATTATAGGCTTACCTATAGGTAAATGTCAGCAGAGGAAGTTAACTTCCTCTTTAAGCTGTTTTGGAGACAATGTAAATCTATGACCATAATAATAACTGACATACTTTACACCAGTGGCGGCTGGTGGTATATTTTCAGAGTTGGGGGTTGGCAACACAATGCATCCACAGCAACCCCCATAGTCAGTGAGTAGGTTGCCAGCCCCGCACTTACCACATCTATGGCATGGGCGCATCTCCTCCCTCCCTCCTCCGCCTAGACCAATAGGATCGCTTTTCCTTTTGGCCAATTGGGAAACGGGTCTCAGGACCCCGAGTCCTGATTGGCCGGGAGGAAAATCAGTGTGACAATAGCGAATATTCATTCGCTATTGTCACACAACTGGGTGGGCTCAGGGCGCAGTGCTCTGTACGCCAAGCCCACCCTTTTTGAAGCCTATTAGAGCCTCTGGCTCTAATCACGTGCTTCAAAAAAAAAGAAAAACCCTATTGGAATTCATGCATCAGGCACCCCGCATGTAGATTAGGAGGCTGGATGCATGGATGGGGGGGCGGCGCCCCTGCGTCCTGCATTACGTGTGTTCTGCGCGTAGACAGTTCATTCATTTCAATGAGCTGCCGGACCTGCAGAAACACAGGAAAAGTTCCTGACTCTATATTTTTTAAATCTCACCTCACCGAGTCGCATGGTACTGCAGCACTCTGAGATTCGGCACGCATGAAAATGCACTGCACTTGGAGATGCATGGGGGTGTCAATAAAAAACGAATGGCGCCCCTTCGTGTCTGCTAATGAGCAGTGTGCTATGCCTACTGGCCAGGAAAGTGCACGATTGAGCAAGCGTCTCTGACCTTTCACAAGTATGAACTTCAGAGCCTGTACATTCTAAAAATGTCCTGTATGAAACTTGGTACATTCAGCCTGCCCATACACGGTTCGAATCTCAGCTGGTTTCTGCTGAAACGGACAAAATTCCAACCGTGTATGGCCTGCCTAAGTCTATGCAAACATTTTCACATCTCACTGTGGTCCACAAAAATGCTCAAGGTTTGTTACAAGCATTTTTAATACCCCAAAACACAACAAATTGATGCAAATGCAATTCTTGTAAAACACTTGTGAAGTCTTGGCAAATACTGGCATGTGCCTTTCTGGATTAAGCAGATATTTATATTATAGATATGTTAACAGCCTTGCAGGGATGGATAAATAAAAATCAACAGAAAAGCTGAAATGCTTACCTTTCCTGGAGAAAATACTGCTCTATGCTCCCTCCAGTGCTGGTCACATTGCAAAACTCTAAAGGCCCATACACACGATGCAAAATTCGTATGGGAATTTTCGTATGACAAACGATCTGCCAATTTTCGGATCGTTAGTATGGTGCTTTCGACAGCCGATTCGGATTTTTTGGACGACAAAAGCTGGATGTGCAGACTATAACATTTTGGTCTGATGTGACCACAATGTCCAATCTTCATATAATTAGTACGTTTTTCGCCCGAAAAAAACAAAAGTGCAAGACTACGCATGCTCAGAAACGAAAAAATACACACGAAGCTATTCAACACATTACGTCACTTGTGACGCTGAATTTAGTCATAAGAGAATTTTTGTATTGTTAGTAACCTCTTCACTTTCGACATGAGACTGGCATCCAATAGAAAACAGAGGTTCGGTCGTCCGAGAACCAGATCGTGTGTACGAGGCTTAAGACTTTGGGCACACAATCTTTGTCATAGGATTAACCAATCTGAATTCTGATCATTTCCTTTAATAAAGATTACATATCCAAATGCCTCAGACTTAGTTATATGACCAGCAGTAGACTTAGTTATATGACCAGCAGTAGACTTAATTACAGTATCTCACAAAAGTGAGTACACCCCTCACATTTTTGTAAATATTTTATTATATCTTTTCATGTGACAACACTGAAGAAATGACACTTTGCTACAGTGTAAAGTAGTGAGTGTACAGCTTGTACAACTGTGTAAATTTGCTGTCCCCTCAAAATAACTCAACACACAGCCATTAATGTCTAAACTGCTGGCAACAAAAGTGAGTACACCCCTAAGTGAAAATGTCTAAATTGGGTGCAAAGTGTCAATATTTTGTGTGGCCACCATTATTTTCCAGCACTGCCTTAACCCTCTTGGGCATGGAGTTCACCAGGGCTTCGCAGGTTGCCACTGGAGTCCTCTTTCACTCCTTCATGATGGCATCACGGAGCTGGTGGATGTTAGAGACCTTGTGTTCCTTCACCTTCCATTTGAGGATTCCCCACAGATGCTCAATAGGGTTTAGGTCTGAAGACATGCTTGGCCAGTTCATCATCTTTACCTTCAGCTTCTTTAGCAAGGCAATGGTCCTCTTGGAGATGTGTTTGGGGTTGTTATCATGTTTGAATACTGCCCTGCAGCCCAGTCTCTGCAGGGAGGGGATCTTGCTCTGCTTTAGTATGTCACAGTACATGTTGGCTTCATGGTTCCCTCAATGAACTGTAGCTCCCCAGTGCTGGCAGCACTCATGCAGCCCCAGACCATGACACTCCCACCACCATGCTTGCCTGTAGGCAAGACACACTAGTCTTTGTACTCCTAATCTGGTTGTTACCACACACGCTTGACACCATCTGAACCAAATAAGTTTATCTTGGTCTCATCAGACCACAGGACATGGTTCCAGTAATCCATGTCCTTAGTCTGCTTGTCTTCAGCAAACTGTTTGCAGGCTTTCTTGTGCATCATCTTTAGAAGAGGCTTCCTTCTGGGATGACAGCCATGCAGACCAATTTGATGCAGTGTGCGGCATATGGTCTGAGCACTGACAGGCTGACCCCCCACCCCTTCAACCTCTGCAGCAATACTGGCAGCACTCATACGTCTATTTCCCAAAGACAATCTCTGGATATGACGCTGAGCATGTGCACTCAACTTCTTTGGTCAACCATGGTGAGGCCTGTTCTGAGTGAAACCTGTCCTGTTAAACCGCTGTATGGTCTTGGCCACCATGCTGCAGCTCAGTTTCAGGGTCTTGTCAATCTTATTATAGCCTAGGCCATCTTTATGTAGAGCAACAATTCTTTTTTTCAGATCCTCAGAGAGTTCTTTGCCATGAGGTGCCATGTTGAACTTCCAGTGACCAGCATGAGAGAGTGAGAGCAATAACAACAAATTTAGCACACTTGCTCCCCATTCACACCTGATACCTTGTAACACGAATGAGCCACATGACACTGGTGAGGAAAAATGGCTAATTGGGCCCAATTTGGACATTTTCATTTAGGGGTGTACTCACTTTTGTTGCCAGCGGTTTAGACATTGATGGCTGTATGTTGAGTTATTTTGAGGGGACAGCAAATTTACACTGTTATACAAGCTGTACACTCACTACTTTACATTGTAGCAAAGTGGCATTTCTTCAGTGTTGTCACAAAAAGATATAATAAAATATTTACAAAAATTTGAGGGATGTACTCACTTTTGTGAGATACTGTATATGACAGTAGAGGGAGGATGCAGCAGAATTTTCCCCATGAAAGATAAGTATTTTGTCTTTTATTATTTTTTTTTATTATTCTGTCCATCTTAGCAAGACTGTATATATAGCTAAATGGTAAAACAAATTTTAGGCAAAACACTAAATATATATTTATAGTTAACTATTTTAAGTGTCAAAAGATCTGTAATTGCTGTGCAATCTCAGAACCAAAGAATTTAAAAACCAAAGGACACAATACCTTGCATCAAATTTTAAGGCCATTCATAAAAAACTGAAGTCACAGGAATTTGCCATACAGAGCAAACAGCTACACAAGTTGAAAAAAAATAATCAAAGCAGCTGGGTCTCTTAGTGGCTAGATTTATATCCATGATCGGTTTGCATTTGGGGCATATTTATATGAGTTATATATAAGATAATATGACATCTACTAATCATTCACTGTAATTAAAAACACATGCACCAGGATACAAGCTACACCTGCAGTTAATGTTCGGTGAATGTCACATTCACTGCTTATAAATATACTCCTTGATGCTAAACTGATAAAATTTGCGAGCCAAATGCTACTGTATGAAAAATATTTGTCATAATAAATTTAGACATTGTTTTAATGATCCCTACTCTTTATTTCATTATTTTTTTTAACAAAGGCTGTAACGGTTGGTTTCTACTCTTAGGCAGGCGTGTACGGTAGGCTATGTATTGCCTAGGCTCAGGTTATTTTTACTTATTTATTTCTTAGGGATTAGTGCACCATCCAGGCCTTAGTTCTTGGAATTCTACACTGTGCATCTCCAGTATTTAAAGTGGTTGTAAACTCTCACATATACCCAAAGAAGCGTCCAGCCTCAGGTGATGCACAGACAAAACAAATCCTCCTACATACATTGTATTACCTGTTAATCTTCAGTTTTCTTTTCTCTACAGCAATTCAAAGTCCAGAATTTTATAAAGCTTGTCTGAGCTTCCAGAAAAGAGGTGGCTGAGAGCTGAAGAACTGAAGCTACACTATGCGGAGCTCATTCAAAAGAGCTCTGAGAGCTGATTGGAGGGAAAGGACACACTCCTTCACACAGCTCACAAGAACAGAGCCGAGGCTGTGAATCAGCTGGAGGTCCCTCCCTGTCACCTTTTTTCTCTTGGTGTCAGGAAAACCTGTCAGAAGTGACTCATGATGATAGCAGAGGAACAAAGCAGTAGACATAAATGATACTTAGTACTCTTAATTGAGACAAGTACACACTGTAGAGGGATATGCTTTGTTCATATTTCATGTCTGAGGAATACAACCACTTTAACAAATGTATGTTACTATGAGAAGTCCTACAATACATACATATATTGTACAGTATACATAATTGCTATGTGTAAGGTTGCTTCCACTCCAACCCCAACAGAATATTATTTTCTATTCCTACTTCCATCTACTACTCCCCTTGATGTAAAGTTTTTATTCTGAGGGTGCTGTTCAATATAAAACGAGAAAAGTAAAAAGCTAATATCCAAGTAAAGGATAGAACACAGGATCTGATGAATAAACGTTCTAAAATCAATGTACTTACTGATTTGATCCTTCTTTCTGGGATTCCATGTATTCTTGCATAATAATATAAGTGCTCCAATCCAGTCATGAGTTCATCCAGTGCATCCTCCTGAGGGCAATACCCAAAGGATGACCATTCTGCATTGAACCCTAAAACATTCTCCATATTCCTGGATGAAGGAGAAAAAAATCTGATGAGTGAATTCTGCCCAACCCATGTGGACAAACTAACAAAATACTTATTAGATTTTAAATACCCCATGTAGTTCCTGACTTGGATGTTTCCACTAGATGGTGAAGTATCTCCTGTGAGCATCTTGAATGTTGTGGTCTTTCCAGCTCCATTTACACCAAGCAATCCAAAACACTTAAAATGTAAAAATAGTTTAACTTAATGGCGGAATCCAAATCAATGATTGAAATACAATAAACAAAGAGGAAATACACATCATTGATGTATGTATGATATAAGCTGACCAGCTACTTTTAGGCCAAATATAATAATATGAAAATAAAATGATTGTAGTTAAATTTAAGCATAAACATTTTCTTTGATAATATGTAAATACTGTATATACTGTATATCATACTTACATGTATAAACTAGATGGTAGATTGCAATATCTAAATGGACTACTACTATATAAGCACAAATTGTCACATAATCCAGAGGATTGTAATGCCTACTGTTAATAATCAGGAAATACGTTTACTGGGGTAGAAAATCACAGGACCATTCCTATCAGTCTGCTGATTAAGCAGCATGAGCATTCAGCTCCCTTACACTATCCAGGGTACATTGAATGGAAAAAAATATTAGTGCAAGGGTCTGATTATTCTGTATGGAATGGTATAAAACTTTACAAGATTTAGTTTGTTCTTCTGCAGTATGTACCTAAACTAATATAGCACAGTGTGCAATAAATATTACTTCTGCTGTGTTCTGTTTAAAAGACCAGCAGGCACAATTGATTGCGTGCCACAGCCTAAGACAATCAGCCGTGCACCCCTTCATGTGAAGTTCATATATGTATGGCTGTGCTGTTACATATTTTCAATTATTGTACATGGCACAGAAATGAGTCCATCATTAACCACACAGGCAGTTTTAGGTCCTGAGAGGAAACACCGGTTTAGAATTTTTTTGAAATAGTATCATCATTTATTTGCACAATATGTTAAATGGTCTACTATGGCACCCAGTAATATTTACCTCTCCTGGTGGAATTCCCAGACTCATGTTGTTGACTGCTACCGCTTTTTTGTTGACCTGATGGAAAACTTTGGTTAGACCTTCAAGAACTAAAAGGTCTTCATTTGCACAACCAGAGTCTACTCTGTCTCTCTCGGCTTTTACATCCTCATCTTCATCTGGATCTTTCACAATAAGGGGGTACAGCTTGAACTGTTTTTTGAAGAAAGTCCTAGTGCATAAAATGGGTAAAAAATATCTTTAGTTTGCCTCAAAGCATTAGCTGAAATCACACATCCTCTTAATAACACTTCTACACACCTGGCAAAACACACAGTTAGCCCTGGTTCAGACTTGTGCGATGTGGGAACCGGCACGATTATACAGCTGGTTCCCGCATCACAACACTCCCGCCGGCAGTTCACGCTGCCTTCTGCGAACTGCTGGCAGGTGTTTTTTTCCCGCACTAAAATCGCATCACATGGGCAAGAACACCCATGCAATGCAATTCTAGTGTGGGGAAAAAAAAGGTACATGTACCTTTTTTTTGCAAATCGAATGCGAGTTCAGCCATACAAGTGTATGGCTGAACTCACACTGCTCAGAGCTCGCATGTGATCAGCACCCTCAGTGCGGGTGCGAATCACATGCGATCTCTGAGGATTGCATTAGTCTGAACCAGGGCTTTACAGTGCTCGTTATATGCTTGTAACACGTCACTACGTTAGACTTGGTTGTACGATCGCTTAGTGTATGTCAGTAAGCGAGACACAACAGCCAACATCCGACTTGGTCCAAAGTTGGACGTTCGGTTGTACAACCGTTGCACCGGTAAGTACGAGGCTTTAGTGTTGCACTCAAAACAACAGCTAGTGTGACCTCTTTTCAATATTCTATAGAACACAGCCACTGCACACATGTGTAAGACCTCCCCTTATTTAACAATAGAAAAGGCAAACGCTGGTGTTTATTAGAAAAATGATGTTTGATAACAAAAGATTCTACCAATCAAAAGGGCTTTTTGCTCCCTCTGAAGGAAGTCCTACATCACCTAATATTCACCAGATTATTGCAAGCAATGCTGATGCTGGCACTCTATCAATACCATATATCCTGTTTTTTTATTTTAAAAGGGTGGGAAAGGATTAGAACCTCTGCCGTTTTTTTTTATTGCTCTCTGTGTCTCTACTGGGAAGATTTTCCTTATTTCCTGCCCTGGTTACAGGGGCTCAGTGCGGTGAAAACTTCCCAACTTGAATGCAGACAAGCAATGAAACACTTCAAGTAGCATGGGGAAAGTTCAAAACATCTGTTGCTATTTTATTGCTTTCTATTCCTCTATTAGCAAGATTTCCTGTCCCAGTGACAAGTGGGCACCAGAACAAGAACAATGGAAATACAAGCAGAACCCAAAACAGTTCCTACCCCTTCCCTCCTATCCAAAGCTTACAATTGGGTTTTAAATGCAGCTCAGCTTTAACAATAAGACCACTTACTTAACACTGTAGATTATTCCATCATTGATTAACAGTCGTAGCAGAAAGCAGAATGTCCCTTGGACAGTCATGGCCACAAACATATATCCCAGTATGTCCATGTCAAAAATATTCACTTTCTCATTACTTCCAAAGATGGTATACTGGTCTTGCATAGCCTGTTGCTGTGCTAGTTCAATCAGTCCATAACCAAAACAGAACTGAGGGAAGACCTTAAAAACGTTTGTGAGGACATTGTATGTGGTATTCAGGCTCTGTAAGAAAAAAAAAGAAAATCTATTAAGATATGATAAGTTACAAAATGTTATTAGCATATTAAGGCCTCTTGCACACAATACTCCTGTTTGAGAATCTATTTTTTAAGACTTTTTTTTTGTATGTAGTTGCGCATATATTCGTGCATGTGCATTCATGCAAATTTGTGCAATTGCATGCGGAAATTTGCACACTTGTATGTAGAAAGTTGTGCAAACCAGTTCTTGTGTTCTTGTTCCGCAGAATGTAAATGGGCATTAGCACACATTTGTGCGCAATCGCACATATCTGTGCACATGAGCCATAAATTACTGACCAAAAATGCAGATTTTTCTATTTTTTTTTTTTTACTGAAGAATATACAGTGCTTGTTTACACACCTGTGTCAGGGCCGGATTAACATAGGGGCTATTGGAGCCCCTACCTCAAGATAGGCCCATGCTAGTGAGTCATTAATACTGTTTATCTCTGCGTGTGTGCACCATTGTTATGTAAATCCTGGCCGGCGGGCGCTATTGTTATGTAAATTAATGGAGACAGACAGGCACTATTGTAATGTAAATTGCGGGCGACAGGTGTCATTGCTATGTAAACCATGGGCGACCATCAAGCGCTATTGTTATGTAAATCACAGGCAGCAGCTGTGTTCCACACAGTGTAGTGTAGCACAACATAGAGACTCTTGTTCCTTCCCCACAGCTATCACAAAATACCCATTTCCTCCTAACTCCCGCTTTGTAAGTAAGCTTTGTACATATATATATATTTTTACCTTTATGAAGAAGGATACAGACTGACCATAAGTACAGAGAGAAAACAATTACTCTGTGGGTTTTATTTATTATAGCGCTCAGACGCACATTTGCGGTACTGAGCGCTATTTAGCGCCAAAATTGGCAAATGGCACAAAATAGCACCAAAAAGGTATTCACTATAGCGCCCAGGCAACAGATAGCGCACAAATCTTTACTCCAGTTAAGACCTGGAGATGTGCACATGGAAATAATGTTTAGAGCATGATATAATCACAGAAATTGTACTAAAATATGCGGGATATTGTTTAAAGATAATCTGCTTTTAAACTGTGTGAAAAGGTGATTTCTACACTGAAATATCTTAAAAGGTCTGAGAAGAGATACATTCCTCATCTCTTTACTCCTAGGTGCAGAGCACAGCTGAGCACAACTGAGCATGCTCAGACCTGAAACTGCTCTAAATTTTGCTTCCATGGAGTAATTACAGGGCGCTATAGTAAATACCAAATTGAGAGCTGTGAGAGTTTTTTGGGAGTAAAAGTTGGAGCAATGCAGCCCAATGCAATTTTCAGCCATTCATTCTAATACAATTGTAACTTCCCCAAGGAAATCCTTTTCATGTTGAGATGAAATGTATCTTTCTCTCAAAGAAATTGTCCTTGCAACAATGTTGCAATTTTGATAATCTATTTTGTTTTTAAGAATGGTAGAATGTGTAATCTCACAAAAATATTTCTCCAAACTCACAGGTGTCTTTACAAACCAAAAACAATACCATTGCTTATGGAAATTTAAAACAAGTCCCATTTGTTTTATTTTTTATTC
>BLSH010539147.1:2270159-2283108 GCA_018402905.1 Glandirana rugosa
CTTCGCGACGGACGCTATCTACCCCACTCACGAGGTCTGGGTCGGTTGACCTGGCCCCCCCCTGATACACAAACGGGGGGGGTTTATTTTAACGATGGTCGACGGTGACGCGAGTTGGGATAGGTCAGATACACCAATTGTACATATTCAACCGGAGTCGGAACGTGGTGAGGTGTACGGTAAAGGAGACTGTACAAAGCGGGGTGGGTAGTCCCGAATCAGTATCTCTAAGTAGACCTTAAGTAAACGGAAATCGAGTCCGTACGTACGTCCCCCCACACGAATCGACTCTTTGCATAGGAGGGGAGGACTTCTGAGGATCCTACATACTGTATTAAACGGACCCAAACCTTTGGTCTTTCATTGACTTCTTTACATTTTTTTCATTTATACTATATGAAAGGATAGATAAACGCGAAATTTAATAAAAGGTGACTACAGGATAAACATTGAAAAACATGTACTAAGTGACTATAGAAGAGATTTATATTCTGTATAGTCGTTTTTAGTATATGTCTTATATTTAGAGAAGATATCAGTGAATCATGTACAAAAAGTTACAAATAGGACATCAGTGGAAAATAATTTAAAGCGCAAATAGATAGGAAAGTATATCATATTTACTTTTTTTACATTTCTTCAGTTACTTTCTGGTTTCCAAACCCAGGCAAATTATGTCATACATCCTAGGAGTCTTCAGGAGGGGAGGATACGTTTCTCAGCTAAGCACACCCCCCTGCATGCATGCCTGAGCTAAAGGCAAATGAATTCCAGATGAATCTCTATGACTAAGCCCTGATGGGTGGGGCGAAACATGTCAGAGGAAATGGCATGTGGAGTGGTGCAAGGCTGAGGCCAACTTATACATGTTAACCACATAGACTGGATAGGGTTGAGCGCAGTGGCAGCTGGTAGCAATTTTATTTGGGGGGGGCAAACACATAGTCCCCCCCCGGTCCAGTTGGCTGGGTCTGGAGCACTCACCCCATCTATCGCAGGCAGCGCTTCACCCAGGTGGCAGGCATTGCAGGTGGCGGGCATCTCAGATGGTGGGGTATCATAGGCATCACGGGCGGCAGGCATTACGGATGGCTTCCTCTTCCCCTGTGTCCATTACGGTGGCTTCCATGTCCTCCCTCCTCCTCCTCGGTGGCCAATCGCACCACTTCTTTTTTTGGCCAACCTGGAAATGGCTCTCAGACCCGCTTCCTGCATCAGTGTTTCAATAGCGAATATTTATTCTCTATTGTAACACACCTGGGTGGGCTCAGAGCGCAGTGCTCTGCGCCCCAAGCCCACCCTATATTGAACCGTAACAGAGCCTCTGGCTCTAAACAGGCGCTTCAAAGAAAAAAAAAACACCCCTTCCATTGAAATTCATGCATCCGGCGTCTTGCATGGGGGCCGAACGCATGGATATGGGGGGTGGAGTGGATGGGGGGAGGTGGCGTCCGTGCGCCCTTAATGGATGGGCCGCCCCTAATTAAGCAGCAATTTTTTTCAAGTATCCCCTACTCAAGATAGCCATGGCCAAAAATGCTAGGGGGTGTTTATCAAAGTGATTTCTCAACATAATAAAGCAGGGAGACAACGATGGATGGGTGAGTTTGCTTGAATATTAAAAATGAATTAACGAGCTGCTGTTGCAGAACTACAAGTCCCATCATGCATCTGCCTCTGCCATGCTTGTGGCTGTCAGAGTCTTGCAATGCATCATGGTACTTGTAGTTCCACAACATCTAGAGAGCTGAAGTTTGCCTATCCCCGCTATGCAAAATCTCTATGTTCACTAAGGACAAGGCACAACTGAATTTCCTTTGATTCAAGAGTGACCATTTTTCTTTTTTTTTTGCTGCATTCAGTGAAATATGAAAACACCCATGTAGGCGCATGCAACAAGTAATTATTTATCCTAAATCATCTTTTGTTTGTAAAACAGCTGAAAGCTATTTCTTGTTAGCTTACCTGACCTGGGTTACCATACACCACTTCTCTTTGCGCATTGATGGCATGATATTATATTGTCTATCTATTATATATATTATTGTTACAAAATCCCTTGCAAAGAATGAGGATGTGAGAAGATCAGGCACTGCTGCATTGTACACTGTTGACATTTTAACATGTTTTCAAGCCCTGGGAGCAGGAGAAGGAAGTGTTTGCATAGCTCATGGGAGGAAAGCACAGGTAGGTCCCTAAAGTATAACAAAGCAAACCAGGTTGGCAATAAAAAAATACAAATGTGTAATAATAAATAATAGTGCACAATTTCTAGCTAGCATGACAGGGTGTGAATACAAAGGGATGCTGAACATTTGGCATACAGTATCTCACAAAAGTGAGTACACCCCTTACATTTTTGTAAATATTTTCTTCTATCTTTTCATGTGACAACACTGAAGAAATTACCCTTTGCTACAATGTAAAGTAGTGAGTGTACAGCTTGTATTACAGTGTAAATTTGCAGCCATTAATGTCTAAACCGCTGGCAACAAAAGTGAGCACATCCCTAAGTGAAAATGTCACACTGGGCCCAAAGTGTCAATATTTTATGTGGCCACCATTATTTTCCAGCACTGCCTTAACCCTCTTGGGCATGGAGTTCACCAGAGCTTCACAAGTTGCCACTGGAGTCCTCTTCCATGACAACATCACGGAACTGGTGGATGTTAGAGACCTTGCACTCCTCCACCTTCCATTTGAGGATGTCCCACAGATGCTTATTAGGGTTTAGATCTGGAAACATACTTGGCCAGTCCATCACCTTTACCCTCAGCTTCTTTAGAAAGGTAGTGGTTGTCTTGGAGGTGTGTTTGGGCTATAAGTAGTTGTGGTATGTTTGGGGTCATTATCATGTTGGAATACTGCCCTGTGGCCCAGTCTCCGAAGGGAGGGGATCATGCTCTGCTTCAGTATGTCACGGTACATGTTGGCATTCATGGTTGCCTCAATGAACTGTAGCTCGCCAGCGCCGGCAGCACTCATGCAACCCCAGAACATGACACTCCCACCACCATGCTTGACTGTAGGTAAGATGCATTTGTCTTTGTACTCCTTGCCTGGTTGCCGCCACACACGCTTGACACCATCTGAACCAAATAAGTTTATCTTGGTCCCATCAGACCACAGGACATGGTTCCAGTAATCCATGTCCTTAGTCTGATTGTCTTCAGCAAACTGTTTGTGTGCTTATTTGTGCATCATCTTTATAAGAGGCTTCCTTCTGGGACAACAGCCATGCAGACCAATTTAATGCAGTGAGCGGTGCATGGTCTGAGCACTGACAGACTGACCCCCCACCCCTCCAGCCTCTGCAGTAATGCTGGCAGCACTCATACGTCTATTTCCCAAAGACAACCTCTGGATATGATGCTGAGCATGTGCACTCAAATTCTTTGGTCGGTCATGGTGAGGCCTGTTCTGAGTGGAACCTGTCCCGTTAAACCGCTGTATGGTCTTGGCCACCGTGCTGCAGCTCAGTTTCAGGGTCTTGGCAATCTTCTTATAGCCTATGTATTCTTTTCGTAGAGCAACAATTCTTTTTTTCAGATCCTCAGAGAGTTCTTTGCCATGAGGTGCCATGTTGAACTTTCAGTGAGCAGTATGAGAGAGCGAGAGTGATAACACCAAATTTAACTCACCTGCTCCCCATTCACACCTGAGA
Source organism: Glandirana rugosa (assembly GCA_018402905.1). Lineage (NCBI taxonomy): Eukaryota > Metazoa > Chordata > Amphibia > Anura > Ranidae > Glandirana > Glandirana rugosa. The sequence continues at coordinate 2,273,824 of BLSH010539147.1, forward strand.
ACTTGTAACACTAACAAGTCACATGACACTGGGTAGGGAAAATGGCTAATTGGGCCCAATTTGGACATTTTCACTTAGGGGTGTACTCACTTTTGTTGCCAGCAGTTTAGCCACTAATGGCTGTGTGTTGAGTTATTTTGAGGGGACAGCAAATTTACACTGTTGTAAAAGCTGTACACTCACTACTTTACATTGTAGCAAAGTGTCATTTCTTCAGTGTTGTCACACGAAACGATATAATAAAATATTTACAAAAATGTGAGGGGTGTACTCACTTTTGTGAGATACTGTATATGTATTGCAATCATTTATTCATGCATTTAGCTGTTCCACTTCTTAAGAGACAGATATATTGTTTTAATGTACTTCTTAAGAGACAGCTAATAATCATTGTTGGTATTTTATAAAATCTTGCCAGAAAGGCAACTAATGCAGTGACTCTGATGAGATACAAACTGTGTATAAGTGTACATTGTTAATAATATACATTGTTGAAGAATTTAAATACCTGGTAATTTGTGTCAGTTGTACTTGTCTGCTGGAGAAGGATATACACTACAGAAGAAGAGATGATGGTATTGATGCCAATAAACAGGTTGATGCACACATATGTAATGAATGCCATTCCAGCGTTCTTGAAAGTTCCAGCTATCAGATACATCCAGGCAAAAGTTGCATAGCTGAGAGACACAATTGTAAAATATAAATGACCATGGTCAAGTATCTTTTTATAGATAAGATAATATCAGATATATTAATTTAGCATATTTGCCTGTGTGTTAGACAGATTATGTTAGGCTCCATAAACGTATGCATTAAACAAACTTTTATACTATGTAAAATGGTACGCCAAAGACACTGTGCTGCACCACCAAACATCTATAGTATTTGCAAGTGGCCACAGAGGACTATGTTAATTTTCATTCTGTGTTAACCACTTCAATAATGGGCACATTACCCCTTTCCTGCCCAGGCCAATTTTCAGCTTTCAGTGCGGTCATACTTTGAATGATAACTGTGCGGTCATGCAACACTGTACTCAAATTCAATTATTATATATTTTTTTAAGATAGTGCTTCCTTTTATTTTCTTTACAATAAACGTTTTATTGAAGAAGAAACAGAAGATTACATGAATAGTATGTCACAATGATGATTATAGCCAAATTATAACTTACATTCTATAGTGCTTTCTTGTAGTGATATTTAATTACCTCTGGGTTTTTTATTTTTGTGCGAAACAAACGAAAATGAACCAAACATTTTGAAACCAAATGTTTTTCTTAGTTTCTGTTATAATATTGCACTGATGTACGCTGATGAGACTGCACTGATGGACACTGATATGGCAGCACTGATGGGCACTGATAAGGCTGCACTGATGAGTTAGCACTGATATGCTGCACTGATGGGCACTAATGGGGCTGCACTGATAATCAGGGCACTGATGGTCTGTGCTCTGGTTATCAGTGTAAACAATGTACTCACTGTGCCCTGTCAGTCTTGCCAGCTCTCCTTTCCGCACACAGAGACCGTGTGTGAGGAAAGGAATGCCGATAACTGGAAAGTCCATTTACATGAGACCAGCTGTGATTGGACACAGCTGATCACATTGTAAAGGGCTGCTGTGATTGTCTCTTTACCCCGATCTGCTCCCCAGGAGGCAGGCAGGAAGCGCGCACAAGGGATGACGTCCGTAGATGTCCTCCCAGAACTGGAGGCCCATGCTCAGCTACATTTTGGGTATAGCACAGGTTGGAACAGGTTAATTATTGTTAATACAGGTTTACCATTCTGTTAAATTAGGGTCAATGTATTACAACTGGAGAAAAGAAAATGAGAGCAAAAGTACAAAAAAAATGTCAGTAACAGCCAATCACAAAACATCTTTCATTTTAAATAAATATTTCATTCTTGTTTATAAGTGTAGCACCTTCCTAGTTAAGCTGCTAGGATGCTAGGTAAATTTAGTCTTTGGCTCATTTGTAATCATTGGAGTGGTTGTTGATTTCTTTTGGCTGCTCTGGGTTCCACAGGTTGCAAGTTTGATTGCTCTCCCCTGCCTTCCAGAAAGTTCTGGAACATGGTAGTGGAGCAAGGCAAATGGGCAGCATGAATATATATGGTGCTGCAGCCAATCCCTGGGGATGTGTGCCAAGAAGGTGACCAAGGAGTACATAAACAGTCTGGGCTGCAGTCTTCCTGTTCCAGGGATTCCACCTGTTTAGTTGGGGAGTGGCTACCCCCCACCTCCAGTCATCTGGCTGTTTCAAGTGTCTGTTCATCAAGGTCCCAGCTGTGGCAGAGCTGGAGAACCTACATCTGAAAGGTTACTGGCCACACTGTGGCTTCACTTAAAGTGGATGTAAACCCAGAAAATAAAATTTACTGACACGTTTACCTTGTACAGGAGAGGATATAATGTCATCTGTGCCCAATTTTGACACAAGGAGTTAATCCAACTCTGAGTAATCCTATTATCTTTTTTCAATAGGAAGAGGGAGAAATAGGAGTACTGTGTGACTGACAGGTCATATTCTTATCTCCTGCACGGAGCAAAAAGAGCCTCACACTCCCCCCTCCCATCTCCTCCAGTTCTCAGTATAGAGGTGGGTGGGAAGTCTTGTGACATCACAACTCCATCCACCGAGGCAGTCAGCACATGGTGAAGTTAAGCCAGAAAGCCAGTTAGAGATGGGGCAAACATACATATTACAGACTGATGGTAGGGATAAAGAATGTATATGGCTATGATCCATATATTTTGCCAGCAGGAGGTGGAAGGCATTGCTTAAAGTGCTAGATCTAGGAGCTCATACGTGCTTTCCCTTCAACAGAGCACCCAATGGTGACTATGGAATTGGCCCTAGCATACTATTTTAGATTGGGGGCTTCAGTATTACTTTGCTGGTGACAAACGGGTAATGGCAGACTAACTACAGGCATGGAGCACAAATGAATACATGGAGTGACAGGGTTAGAAGAACACTGTCAAGAAATGTAAAGGCCGAATGGAAGAAGGGTTAAGCCAAGGTAACAATTAGACAAGAATTATATACAGGGAATAACAAGATAAGAAGCCAGGATACATAAAGATACCAGAGTTGAACATCAATTTTCCTGTGGAAAGTAATGCGACATGGCAGGCTTAATTATACAAAGGTTGCAAACACCACGTATGTGGGGATATGGTGAAACAAGACAAAACACAGCCCAAAATACAGAAAACATAGAAAAGATCATATAGCATGAGCGAATCTGAAAGATCTTCACAATAAACTTTATATCCAAATATAAAAAAAGTAATACAATTTACACCCCGCTAGGGTAACTCGCTTACCCAAATAAAATAAACAGCAGAGACACTGCTCCAAGATTGGGGTAGTTGTAGAATGCTGGAAGTTTAAAGGCTGCTATCATTGCAATGGAAAGGCCTACCGGTATGAAGTAGATGACCTGGTGAAGAGAACACAAAATAACTTGCTTAGTAGTTCATACATAAGAATGAATCTAATCAAAGAGAGAAGGTGCACAAATGAAGAACATTAAAGCAATTAGCATTGTATAACATTACAATTGTCAAATTTCTTCCTTCTTTCAGATTCTTTCAGCTGGCATGTGTTAGCTCACTCCAGCATTTCAGGTAATCAGGTAATTATTGGTTTAATTACTAATGAAGCTAACATAAGGGTAAGTTTATATTCTGACTCTAGTTAACATTTAAGATGCATTCTACATTAAAGAACTGGCAACTCTGCACCTGAGCCTTGGATATGAAGGTTTATATACTACATCTTAGAACATAGGGGGCACTTTTTTACACCATGTGCATCAGAAAATACCCAAGGTAGAAGCAAAAGTCAGAGCAGCTTGGACCAACATATATGAACAAATCCTAAACATCTTGTCAAATTTAAGGAAGATCTGCCCATTGTGCACGACCTGCCTTAGGACCGTGTTACACTATGCAATACTATTATATAATATATTTACAATCTCTTTAGATTTACCAAAACGATGTAACATGAGGATAACCCTAAGCAATCTATGTAATTTGTATTAAATTACAAGTCTCTACAGTACATAGTTCATGGTAGATATAAAAAGGGTTGAACAAACAAATTGTATAGTGTGTGTGGTCAGCTTTGCAGCCTTTTCTTGTGTACTCTTTTACATGAATAATAATAATACTAATGTCTGAATAATAAAGCTGCAATATGTGATTGCAACTGCATGTTAAAAAAGCCATATAGAAAACATATCACATGACCATATTGCTTGAGTCATCAAAAAGGGGAAAGTCATAATGAGGCATGAAATGTTTTCCTTGCAATTCCTCCTGATTTGCAAAGCTTTTTCGCTAGGTGAAAAAAGATCATTTCACATGTCAGGATTGCTTTAGCTTTTCAACTGCTGCAAGGCACTAAAAAGCTGCTTGTTGCACAGTGAGGCAGTGGTTCTTTCGTGATACAGAAGCGCATTCGGAAGAACATAGGGTAACAATTAAAATAAATACACTTTATTTTTACTTTAAAGTGTATTTCAAGCCAGACTGTTTTCTTGTAGCTTTGTTTAGAATAGGGCAACATTGGTAACCCCGTGAAATGGTATTGCTGGGGAGATTCATCCTCTCTATTTGTGTTAGTAACCAATGGCACAGGGTCTGAAAGTGAGGAAAACCCAAACAGTCAATAGTACAGGCATAAAGGGAAAATATTCAAATTGCAACCACAGTGGTTTAATAGAGGATTTTGCTCACTTTAGAGAGATTTCCTCTTGCTTCCTATTGTGTCTATGGAACAGGAAGAAAGGAGAAATCTCCCCAATGGGACACAGATGGCAACAACCCTGATAGGGGTTTTATCCCCTCCCTACTGTACCCAAAATGTAAAAAGAAAAATGTTTTGGCTTTAGATTTGTTTTAACAGTGAAATGAATCCCAAGATCTGCTTAAATTAAGTAAGTATAAAAACGTACTAGGTATAATATAGTTCAACATTAGCTATTGTAATTCATGAAATGATGTAAGCATTCAGATAGTCACACCCGGCGTTCCCATCACAAGTCTCCCTTGGTTCTAAAACAGGAGATCAGAAAGAGATAAAAGGAGAGCCTATGCACCCTTCAAAGTGCTATATCCTTTCCTAATTTTTATAGAAATATAGTCAGAGTTTTAGTCCCCCCACCTTAGGTTCATTCTGATTATGCATGTAGCCACCCTGAGCTAAGCAGGAGTGACTCTTTAAATTTAGTTCTCCTGGGCTTGTAGTCAGCCTAGCTAATTGATCGTTTTGTGCTTATTTGGTCTCCCCTGCGCCCAGTGTTATTGTTTGCTTCTGCCTGCTGTCAGGGAGAAGATACAATAATGCTGGGTTATTATTTATATTTATGTATCCCTGGCCAACCACTAGCTTGCTAGCGGTGAAGGCATGGGAGAGGATATAAATGTTTGGGGCGACTGTGTGAGCTCTCTCTTGCCTCCCAGCTTCTGCTTTGTCAGGTGAGTACTCATGCTGTTGGTATTTTCTGACCCATCAGGCATGCTGCCTGGGAAGGCCACATGTGCTGTTAAAACACTCACACTGACTTGTTGAAGGTAGATTTCCCCAAAAGGAGTGGAGTTGATTCTAGGAAGGAGCAGCCAGGAGGAACTTCTCCATCCGAGCAGCTTACACCACCACTTCTGGTTAGTAGGACTGCTGACAACTCCTTACAGCGGACAACTCCTTACATAGACACCACCACTCCTGCAATCACTCCCCTCATGACTACTGTGCCAACACTCCCCCCTATGCACCTTTATTCATTTCTAGGATTTCTGGAGACAAAGGTAGCTGAGGAACTGGCTCGGTTAAAGCTTAATAAAGCAATGGGCCCTGATGGTATTCATCCGAGAGTTCTAAGAGAACTTCGCAATATAGTTGTTGGACCATTAACAAATCTTTTAAATAAATCTCTTCTAATAGGAGAAGTTCCCCATGACTGGCGGATAGCTAATATTGTACCTATCCACAAGAAGGGCAGCAAGGTAGAAGCTGGCAATTACAGGCCAGTGAGTTTAACATCAATTGTAGTCAAGGTAATGGAATCCCTTCTGAAAAGAAGGATCATTGATCACCTAAAAATACACAGCTTGCTGGACCCAAAGCAACATGGCTTTACTGAGGGCAGATAGTGCCAGACAAATCTGATTGAATTCTTTGACTATATTACCAGTGTACCAGGGTGGTGCTGTGGACATAGCATATCTTGATTTCAGCAAGGCATTTGATACAGTTCCACATAATGATCTGATACAAAAGTTGTACAAGCTGGGACTTAACCCTTGGGTGGTTCAGTGGATATGCAGTTGGTTAAAGGATGGATCCCAGAGTGTGGTTGTAAATGGGGTTCACTCAGAGCAGAGACCAGTCGCTAATGGGGTACCACAAGGCTCTGTACTGGGTCCTGTTATATTTAACCTATATGTAAGTGATATAACTAAAGGTTTGTTGGGCAATGTATGTCTCTTTGCTGATGATACAAAGGTGTGTAATAGGGTTGATATCGCTGGAGGTGTCTAACATGGAACATGATTTGGCATTGCTGGAAGATTGGTCAAAGTAGTGGAGACTGCAGTTCAATATTTCTAAATGTAAAATAATGCATCTAGGGAAAAATAATCCGCTTAGAGAGTACAGCATTGGGGGTACAGTGTTAGCCAGCACTACAGAAGAAAAAGATTTGGGGGTGCTTATTTCAGATGATTGCAAAATGAGCAATCAGTGTGACCAGGCAGTGGGAAAAGCAAATAGAATTCTGGGATGTATCAGTAGAGGGATCACCAGCAGGAGGAAAGAGGTTCTGATTCCTCTATATAGATCTTTAGTGATACCTCACTTAGAATACGGTGTCCAGTTCTGTAGACCACACTTACAAAAAGATATTGATAAAATAGAACGAGTTCAGAGACGGGTAACAAAAATGGTGAAAGATAAAACATATCAAGAGCGACTTCAGGAACTTAATATGTACAGTCTGGAGGAAAGAAGGGAGAGGGGAGACATGATTGAAACCTTTAAATACATCAATAAGGTTCAGGAGGGCAGTCTTTTCAATATGAAACCAAAATCAAGAACACGGGGACATGACCTCAAACTAACTGGGGGGAAGTTCAAAACTAATCTTAGAAAGTATTATTTTACTGAAAGGGTGGTTGATGATTGGAATAAACTACCAACAGAGGTTGTGAGACAGTCAACAGTAAATGTCTTCAAACATGCTTGGGATAAACATAAATCTATAGTCAGACAACAAGGTTAATGTAAAAAAAAAAAAAAAAATTATAAAAAAAATAAAAAAATTAAAAATAAATAAATAAATAAATAAAAAGGGGCAGACTCGATGGACTACTCAGTCTTTTTCTGCCGTCACTTTTCTATGTTTCTATGTTTCTATTCCTCTCACCCCCCCCCCCCCCCTTCCCCATGCTCTCACCACTGCAGCTGACCCTTATCCTCCTACCCCTGCTCCACATTTGCACACCCACCTCCATTCTCACCACTATGTCAGTCCCTCATCCTCTCCCCCTATTCTCACCACCTTTCCCACATGTCACTTCCTCACTTAGCATTGCACCAACCCCTACCTCAGAGCTTGTTGCCACTGCATCGATGCATGGCACAGTACTTGCTACCACTGTACCAATGCATTCTTCCTTATTCAGCCTGTTCAACCAATGGACACAATGTTGTTAGTTAATGTTGATAAAACTTTTGTATTAAATTTGTAGTGCTGTCAATACCATGGGCTGCTAATGAAAAAAAAAACACTTCTTACCATTCATTTTAAACTAGCATTTGCTTAAAATAAAAGAAAAGTCTGGGTACAGCACTAATAAATGTTACATACATTCAATACTATAAATAATCTTGAGTCATTATGAAACAACTCCAAGCAAAATATGTTTGCACCAAATTGCTTCATTTATTGATCCGTCCTGAATCAATCCCAGTTTTCCTTAATATCCTTTTCAGAACTAAACATTTTGAGTAGATCTAAGCTATCTTGTGTTTGAGATGTTATATAGCAAGCAACACATTAAATACAGAACAGAGAATTTATAGCTCCAAGAGCTAAAGAATGTTCTTGCATTTCCCCAGACTACAGCCATGTCTCAGGGCAGAGGTAGTCCTGTGCAGATTGTTTTTTTATCATTACTGTGCATGGATTGCGCTCATTTCTCACAGCTAATATTTACTTGTATACTCAAGATATTAGCATCATAATCCATGTTTTCTTGTGTTTGTTCTAAACAAGCACAACCATTCCAGTTTTCCAGAAACCAAAAAGAGACTCATGGGAAATAGATCAAATCTGTGTCAAGCAAATTTGACTAATGTACTTTCTAACTACAAATGATAATGATAAAAATTAGAACACCTGCCCATTATTTAAAGGACCATTGTCACAAAAAATATTATATTCTGCTAACTGTATGCAGTTAATACATATAATTAGAGTTGCACTGGTATCGTTGCCAATACTAAGCATTTTCGCTAGTATCGGTACTCGCGAAAATGCTCCAATACCCGTCCCGATACTGGAAGTGACGTCTGGTAGAAGCTGGTGACGCTGCTGTTAGATGTAATGGCAGAGCACTCACTGCCCTACCCACACAGTGGACCGCCCGCCCGCCAGCCCATCCTATCTGCGGCTCCCCCGCCTCCTCCATTGCTGCTGATGGATCACTCGCTGCCCTGCCCACACAGCGGACCGCCCGCCCATACTCTCCGCGGCTCTCCTCGTCTCCCCCATTGCTGCTGACGGATGCCAGGGACAGGAGAAAGAAAGTCAGTTGTCCAGTGCATGACCAACAGCATGAAGGGGGAGGAGCTTTTTGCTGTGCACGGCCACAGAGACCCCATGTTAAAGGAGGCATCGCTGGAGGCACTGACACTGAGAGCAAGTAAGTGCCAGCACCACTGATCATATCTGTACCACCTCTGCCTGTGTATAAACACCCCCATAACAGCTGCCTGTGTCTAAACCCCCCACCACCCCTGCCTGTATCTAACACCCCCCACCACCCCTGCCTGTGTCTAAACCCCCCCACCACCCTTGACTGTATCTAAAACCCCCCACCACCACTGCCTGTGTCTAAACCTCCCCCAACCACCCCTGCCTGTATCTAACACCCCCACCATCCCTGCCTGTGTCTAACCCCCCTACCACCCCTGCCTATGTCTAATCCCCCCACCACCCCTGCCTGTATCTAACACCCCCCACCACCCCTGCCTGTGTCTAA
>BLSH010539147.1:2287333-2301197 GCA_018402905.1 Glandirana rugosa
AAATGATGGAGAAATTGAACGTAACGACGGACAAACACGGACATTCACATTACCAGTTATATATTTCTTATAATGCATCTACAGGATCTAACTCGTAAAATATGATACGAGTTCCTTTGTGTCGACGACAGTTAAACTCTACAATATCGTCTCTTTTAAATTTTCACTCTCTCTCTATAAGTAGGGTATAATGCAATAAGTGGGTTAGACTAGAGGTACCATAATTCATATACTTTTTTTCCGTGTAAAAATACATGTCAGGACGAGTGGTAATAACCGTGGGGAAGTACAAAACGTATTGACTCACTTACAGAAGTCTTTATTTACCTTTACATCCTGCTGATATAAATTTGGTACATTTCCATTTATTTCTGAAGACATTCACTCAGTTATGCAAAACATGAAGGGGTGCCAATAATGGTGAGCAGGACTGTACATAAAAATGTGCCTTTTTTTCATATACTTAATACCATGGAGATCAGATTGGGTGAATAACGTAATATGGGATGAATATCTCTCTCTCACTTTTAAATTTTCTCTGCTATAACATCTCAAATTGACAGCAGCTGTGTTTCCTTGAGCATAGTATAAAATGCTCAATCTAGGACATCTACGTAATATTCTTTATATATTGACCATTACACTTACAGGCACAAACAGGCAGCAATGCAAGTTAAAGAGGTAGTAAACTCACTCCCCTATCATGTTTTTACCTATAGGTAAGCCTATAATAAGGCTTACATATAGCTACTGTAAATATCTCCTGAACTTACTAGGTTTAGGAGATATTTACTGTATACGCCGGCTATTACGTCATCGCGCATGCGCTCTGAAGAAACTGCCGTTTCTTAAAGGCCCGTGCCATGACCGGCGGATTCCATGCACATGCGCGGGAGTGACGTCATTGCGGCTCCGGCCAATCACAGCCCCGGAGCCCTCAAACCTGGAAGAAACACTGGGAAAGATGTCAGCTTTGTCAGCGGTGTGCGGCGCCAATGCAGGGCTTTGTTCTAAGGTAAGTATTTCATAATGAGCATACTAGCCCATTATGCCTTTGTCTTACAGGGTTTTTTTTTTTTTACATTGGGGTTTACAACCTCTTTAAAGTGGTCATGGAATCTGAGCAAAGCACATATATCTGGAGTGTTTACTTATCTCTCTCTTCAAAGCTCTAAGTGTCATTTCTCTCTGGTGCTTCATTACTCTGTTATCAGCATGAGCACGCTTAGGCCAGTATGATGACACATGGTGTATCTAATGACATCCTATACTTACAGAAAGTAGGTTGAATAATGCTGGCTATCATTTACCCCAAAAACATAGAGCAAACCATGAGCGTTGACTAAAGGTAAGTATTGCAGTAAAAGGAGAGATTACTGGGCTAATCATTTTTGTAGTTGGAGATCTGCTTTAATACATTTTGATTTCCTTTTATAAAATCCAATACAATGCAAAAAATAAAAAATAATAAAATAAAACTATAAGTCACAAAACTGTTGATGTTGCAGTCTAGCAGCCTAACTTTGAATGCTTATTCTAGAATGCAAGTTCCTGTTTTTAAAAAAAACAAAACATTTTGCTGAATATTTTATGTCATTTTCAAAAGGAGTAAATATGAACTTTATTGCTACAAGTCTGTTTGTTTTAGTCCTCTTTTTCCTTTTTTAATGAAAGAAACTGCAGCACTGCTATATTTAATGTATAAATTCATGTTCTCTTCTCTATGGCCAAGTGTGAACTGTTCGTGTTCCTCTCAACGTTATTTCATTTTTATTTTTGTGTCCAGTCATGCCCAGTCAGCATATTATCTTCGTTTGTTCATAAAGTGCAGAGACAAACATTTGACAAATGACAGGGACCTGTCCTTCACTGATCCTCTTAGCAATATACCCCGGCTGTCACTGACATATCCAAGGTCAACACAGAGTTTTGGCTGTGACTTAGACTATTAGGGTTAATGAGGTGTAAGAGAAAAGTAATGTAGATACAGTAGCAAGAACTGTGTTGGGTGACTGGAGAAGTGTGATTTGTCTCTGAATACGGCTTCACTTTCCTACAAGTGCTTAAGGCAGCTGTCTGTGTTACTCAGATGTTTCCTATAAAATATTCATATCAACTTTCTGAACATTATTCAGTGTACGCAGGGCAAGGCTGCAGGCTAGCATAACAATTATCAGGTTACTGTTGCTAAAAGCAAAAATCTAAACTCAATTTTAGCTACATGTTTTCCCAGATTGCAAGGCATTTGGATTAGGTATCAGTTCCCTGCAGTTATAGGGAAACATATATTTAAGGCTAGCCCTATGGTAACTATGTGAAAGAATACTAAAACATGCAAGAACTATATTTTTTTCAAATTGGTTGTGATGGTTCTATATAAATGCTCCCTGTGTATCTGCTTGTGCCCAAGGCACCATTTCCAGATGCAAGGATGACTTTTCAAATGGCACAGATTTTCAGATGGCACAGCTCCAGGGGTTGGCAGTAGACCTAACTAGCGTGTTAATGTTTTTTCTTCTATGGTTAGTACAGTTCTCTCTGCATTATGCAAGGCTGGACTACTTAACACCTCTGCTTCCCTCAGCAGACTGTTTTAGTAGGGTAACAAATACAGTTTTGTGATTCGACCACAAAGGTATGGGTTTGAGCAGGTGTTTTGGGTGGCACCCGCTGTCTCACAGAAAAACATGGGTCTTCTGGGATCTCTATTGCTTTTTTAGTGCTATCGATCTTGGCTCTCTGGGGGTGATGCCCCCAGCCCCCCCTTTTTTTTCTCCCTCTCGCTAGTCTTTTCTTTGTTCTCCTTCTTTCCTTTCTCCTCTAAAAAAAAAAAAAGTGGTGTGCACAGAAGCATATATTTACCCTGTTTTAGACTTCAGTTGGTGGTGTGGCAGATCCTCCTGGAAACTGGAGGATATCATTCCACACACATGGTTACCATCAACACAGCCTGATTGAGGGGCTCCCTTCACTCACATGCAATTGCTTTGTTTGGTTGTGCTTATTGTTACCATTTATATGTAAGGCGGAGTTGTCGCTATATTTGAATCTGTGTCACTTCTTTAGCCGCTTGCTGACCAGCCACCGCAGTTTTACTGCGGCAGGTTGGCACAGCTGTGTGAATCGCTGTCATTGTACATCGGGTGTGTACATGGTGATTTGTGGGCGTGCAAGCCCATTCGCTAGCGGGGGAGCCAGCCAGCAGGTCTGGTGGACTTGATGTCTGCCGGCCACATGTGATCGCTCCAGAGAGAGGCAGAATGGAGATCTGCCAGTGTAAACAAAGCAACAAACCGGAAGTCACGTCTGCGGGACTCATGACCGGAAATATGTCAATGCTTTGCGCCTTCCTGTAGGCAACGGTCCATTAATGACGCCTGCAGGAAGGCGAAACGCGTTGACGTATTTCCAGTCACGAGTCCTGCAGATGTCACTACCGGTTACTGTGGAACGCACGCTGGCTAGCGGCGTTCGTACTGATTGTTCTCTGATGCTGTTTTTATCTCACACTCCTGTAAGTACATTGATTTTAGCGCAATAAACAAAAAATCTTTACAGTACTTCACTATATTGGTTTCCTCTTCTCCCTTATATTTGGATTCGTGATGATTTGTGTTGGATTACGCGTGAACCCCCGGCTTGCCACAGAGGAATATTGGTTCCAAAAACCTGTTAGACCTCCAGACTGAAAAGCTGGTGGTCATTGGCATTTGGTGAGTAGGGACGCTTAGGGGGGGCGATACCCCACATCACTCGTTTGAAGCACACAGCACTTTGGATTATTTCAAGCACTTCTAAGCACAAGAGCACTTATATTGGATCTATTTGCACATGAACTTTCCTTACACTTATAGTGTTATACATTTGAATTATTTTGAATTTCTGTAATTATTATTGGTATATACTTCTGCGAGCGCTGTAATTATATCCATCTTTGTTCATATTCAGGTGATTTTCACTCTGTGTACAGCAGCTGCAGTGTTATATGTTTTGTATATCATTTTCCTAAGAGCAAAGTTATTTTTTATATTCAAGTACAGAAAATACCTGGAGGTGAAGATGAATTGATGGAATGGCTCTTGAGATACAATAAAATGATAAATCGCAAGTAAGATGCAGCAATGTGATTTTGAAGGTTTAAAAAAGTGTTTATTAAAGTACTTACAAACAGTAATGTTCCATATGGCTCCCAAAAAGTGGTTGCAGTTACCCTGCTGGTTATCCAAAAAAGCCTGGGTGCCCCAGATGGAGGGTGGAAGCAGCAGTGTGGTGTGGGGCTGGCAGGGTGATGGATAAGCCGGGGGGAAGGAGAGAAGCGGAGGCTCCTATGTGTTGTTAGTAACTCTCCCAACACGAGTCGTGCAGTGGAGCTGCAGCTGGATCCAACTCTCTTCACAGGGGCCACCCCATCAGACACGCTGGAAGAAGGAGGTGGGCGGTGCCGCAGTATGGTCCGAGGGAACGTCAATCCCTGGAACTGCGGTGCAAGGCTGTAGTTGGAGTGGTGGGTCTGCGGGGAGTCAGGGAACAGTGGAGGTCCCGTCACGCCATATATAACATTACTGTTTGTAAGTACTTTAATAAGCACTTTTTTAATCCTTCAAAATCACATTGCTGCATCTTACTTGCGACTTATCATTTTATTGTATCTCAAGCGCCATTCCATCAATTCATCTTCACCTCAAGTTCCTAGCTCTTCCCCCAGAGCGAATCTGGGCTGCTGAGACACTAATTGTCATAGACAATACACATCCGGACAACCAGCGCCAGATCTATTACTGTTTTACAGAAAATACCTGTTGAACTTCCCAAAAATGCAGTATCACCTCCTGTGAGCTTAAAAGAAAACACAATCATCCATATGTTTATGGTGGACACTGCTAGTCTCATAAATCCCCCATGTAATGGGAATGGACAAAGGTGGACATGTTTGAAGTCCTATCTATGTGACAACCATGGCTTCCCCATAGTACAGTAGAGAAAACAAGCCAGAACATAAAGCAACAGAAAGCGTGTTAATTGCAGGATTACCAGGTGAAAATAAAAATCGAAATAATGTAACCAATGTATCAAAGGACAGGAAGGTGGAAATATATTTTTGTTTTTTGGTTTAGATACACTCAAAGGCATGTGGTCTTCAAAGGGTGGGCTATATTAGTAACTAGTATAATAGAGTTACTAGTGTTTGGCAGAGATTAGTAGGGTCCAAGTCAGGGTCGAAATGTTTTTTTTTATCTTCCTTCTCTTGGAAGTTAATGATCTGATACATGCACAGTTGAATACATTTAATTATTTCAGAGCAGAGAATAAACTGAACATTTACCAAGTCATAGAGGAAGCTTGTTATCCAATAAAGGACCTCTCCAACGCCGGCAATGTGCTGCAGTCTCTTTGAACCATTGTCGTACTCTTTCACAACATAGGTAACAAAACTTGCAGTAGTGATGGAGTAGCCAACCAGAACAGAAAGTGCCACCATCGTATTCACCAAGGTAATGGTCCTGCAGATAGAGAAGAATGATTCTCAGAGGAGGAAACATGTCCCCACCAGATGGGAACTGTACATTTCATGGGCTCCCTCATCTCTCAGCTATTACTTATGAATAAAAATACACAGAGAACTGCTACACAGTAGTTAAAGAGATGAATAAGGGTGCCTAAAAAAACAGACAGGTAAATACATCTTCAGCATTACTGCAGCACGGCTTTTAAATTATGAGTGTGACCATAATACCCAGAAATGTATTAAGGCTCTAACAGAAAGAAGAATTTCTAGAAGTCTGGAATCCCAGAGGAGCATGAGGCAACATAAAAGACAGCAATATATTTTGTGTGCAAGCTGATGTTTCTGTGTGCAGTCCTTGACACAGGATCCATTTTTGTGCCTGTGATTTTCCGTTACCTCTGAATTTTATATAACAATCCTACTGCTGTTCAATAATTGGCTAATAATTGTGCCGCAATGCTCCAGAGAGTTTATCTATACTTGTGCCCAACATTTGCATACTTAAGGCAGTCTGAAAATCTGTCTAGTTATAGAACAAGACTGGGTAGCTTAACAATTCACAATCTGTTATTTAGAAATAAGAGAAAATAGAAATGTTTTGGGTCAATTATTAATATGCCTCTTCAAACTGATGTGTTACATTTATTCTAACTATGCAAATATACAAAATCTTTATTTTACAAATAAACATTATAACAACAGTGTGCAACCCTGACACCGGAATCGCAGAGCATTTCAGTTTTGTTAAAGCTAAAGCAACAACAGTGTTTACTTAAGTCTCTCTCTCTCTTTCTAATATAAGCTTTGTATGCCCCATCTGGGCAAAGCAAGCAGATAGATGGGGATAAGCCACTCCCTTGACTCATACAGTTGTGTGTAATTTCAGCTTGAGCTACTGAGCTTGGTAAACAGCACATTTTTTAACACAACAGCTCAGAATAGACAAAAGTACACATCAGAAAATAAGGCTACAGCTCCACTTGAAAAATATATATTCAAAACCACTATAAAGCATTTGAAAATAGGTCTTTTCTGTCTCTTGCAGAACCTAATAAAATAGGAAGGTAAAGTAGAATTACATTTTTTTGTTATTCATATCCCCCCCTTAAAAAAATATTCCCATTGTTCATTTACCCCATCCGTGCTCAAGCGCTGTCCCCAAATTCCTCCTCCATCCAGTACCAGCCATCCTCTTCAAGGAAGAAGAACACTGTCAATTTGCCCATATCACATGAGCTCAGCTTGATGTTTACATGCCCGTCTTAGGGGCGTGTCATGATGCAGACAGGGCTTACAGTACTCCAAGCCCGAGCTGCTCTCGCCAAGTGCCACTCAATCTTGGAGGAATGCCTGTACATAACTGTTTAGGAAGGTTTTTTTTACTGGATGCTGTATTTTTTCTGATCTTCCCAATTGACAAAAATCTACTGTACATGCTTTGCTCATACTTTATATGCATTGATAATATAAATTAAAAGTGATTTCTTACGTAGACGACTGAGACACAGTTCCAGGAAGGGGCTGATTGTAGACAGAGATACCTAAAAAATAAGTAATATTTTTTGAGTTTATTGATCTAACAAAAAGTATGCTAAGTACAAAGGTATTCAAATCAACCCATTCAGTGAAGTCCTTCTAACTGTACTATTTACATTTTTTTATGGGCTCTCAGAGAGCTGAATGCTGATTGGCTATATATCTCACCCACTGAATCAACACATTGAAATGTGGCAGGTACAACAATATATTAAAGCACTTCATATAACAATGCCACTGAGCAAATGGGAAATAATGGGGTTTGCTTTATTTAATATGTACCTCTGCACAGACAAAGAACAAGTCAACATTCAAAATACAAATGTGTTGTTAAAAAAAGCAGGCACTGTTTTGTAACCTTGTATAAAAAGATAAAGTTTACTTATAACCTAATAACCTAAAAATCTAAGAAATTTTGATCAGATGTGTTCAGAAAGCAAGCATAGTTTTTGCTGAGTTTAAAGTGTTACTAAGCCCACATCAGTAAAATCAGTCTGTGCATGCAGTAAAGCATACTCACTGTGGAAAGCATTGTGTAGAAAGGCTGCTTGATCTTGTATGCACAGATCCTCCCCTCCCTGCACTGTCCCCCTGGATAAGTCCGGATAAGACAAAGCCTTTGGAGTCAGGCTGCACATGCTCAGTTTGGTGAGTATTGCTACAGAGGGTTTTTTTTTTTCTTGGGAGGGTGCATGTGATCACCACAGGGCCAATCAGCACTGTCCAAAGATGTCAAGACAGAGGGTCTGGAGCCCTGCAGCCTCATAGGACAGCTCAGTACAGTATGAAAACTCCTCCCACAAGCTTCACCAGGAACTGATAGAAATCACAAGACAGCTATATACTGCTGATGAGAAAAGGTATTTGCCAGTTTATATTTACTAATATAATTACATTTCCATGTTCTGTGTTCTGTTGGAGACCAGATATATTGACTGCAGGTTTCTGGGTTTAGTAACACTTTAAGCCACTGCAGGTACATGTGAATTATGCACTTCATCAGTTTTGCCCCCAACTATGTGGCATGCTTTCTTTTTGAAAATGAAAATCATAAAAAGGGTGGTCTTAATCAAGGGATCAAAATGGTATGCATTTTATTTTCAACAAGACAGGGAATGCCAGCTACCTTTAATCCCCCCAGTAGGTCAAGTCTGGTCTTCATCAAGCCTTAACACAGGTGCATTTTGTGGTGATTTTTTTTTAATTGTCCAAGCCCTAAAGAAGGGAGCTGCTTTTCCTTCCCAAGAACACATTGGCTGTAGTTGATGCTTTAAGCAATTAAAGGCATTGTTCACATTTGCCAAAAAGTTGCCTGTGTAGGGATATCTGTACTCAAAAACAAGCTGTGTAGCTTTGGCCAAAATTGAATAATGGCCTTGCTATATGTGTAGGTCATTTACGTACCTCATGAAACCTGAAAACTTCCCATCTCAGTCCAGCGTTGTCCACGATTCCCTCTGCCGTCCAGGACTTCCCTCCTGATTGGCTGAGACACAGTGGCACCATTGGCTCCCACTGCTGTTATTCAAAGTCAGTTTGCCAATCAGGAGAGAGACGGGGTGGGGCCGAACAGCAGCTCTGTGTCTGAATGGACACACTGAGCTACAGCTCGGCTTGGGTGCCCCCATAGCAAGCTGCTTGCTGTTGGAAAACTCGACAGGGGGGAGGGGCCAGGAGCAGTGAATAGGGGCCCGAGAAGAGGAGGATCTGGGCTGCTCTGTGCAAAATCGCACAGAGCAGGTAAGTATATGTTTATTTATTTATTTTTTTTTTAAACAGACTTTGTAATCACTTTAACATAAAAAAAACTTTGCCTTTAGAACCACTTCAATAGTTTCAAAAAGACTTTCAAATGAGATCAACTTTTGTACCATGTGCTCCTCCGTACATATATAAGAATTCACCAAGACATGGCAGCCATGATCAGAGAACGGTAAATGAAGCTTAGAAATCAAGGGAAGTAAATGTTTCCTATTGCCCTGATATCTTAGGATGATAAAGACAGAGGGGTTGATTTACTAAAGGCAAATAGACTATGCACTTTGTAAAGTGCAAATGCTCCAGAGCTTAGTAAATGAGGTAAAGCTTCACTTTGAAAGAATACCCAATCACGTGCAAGGAAAATAAAAAAAAAAAACAGCATTTTTGCTTGAACATGATTGGATGATGGAAGTCATCAGAGCTTCTGCTTATTTACTAAACTCTGAGTGCAACTGCACTTTGCAAAGTGTAGTCTGTTTGCCTTTAGCAAATTAACCCCAGGTCTTCCTTTTCAAAAATTTTCAATCAATATGAAATAAAAATTTGTAATAATAAAAATACATACTTGGCAAGTTTTAAGCTAAACCATGAGCACTTCAGCCTGTGCATATTATAAAAACATACATAAGCAGAGGTTGCCTGAAAAACAAGAAAATGTACCAAAACAACCAATACAACCAGAAAGATAGCTAAAATAAAAAAAATGTCCTTGCAAACCTCAGTCTCAGTTCACCCACCTCACAATTGGCTCTTTAATGTGGTTTGCAGCCTCACCAATCAATGTAGAGGCTTATGAGGAAAAGGGGGGTTGGAACCATTGCTGACTTTTAAATGTAAAGTCATGACTTGCTTAAAAATGTAGCTACTTCTATGTCAAAATCGATCATTTGTCATGGTATTTTCACTTCTAAGTTCAAATTGCCTAGGTTTGTAACAGGTGTACAGTACTTTTATTCGGTATTTTTTTTTTGATAAAAAATGATATATCCATAATAAAATTTCATTGGGAGGGGCTGAATTATTTGACAACAAATTTAAATATATTTCTGTATGCCTTAGACACAAAACAATGAGTGCTTTGTAGTTTCTATAAGTTCCAAAATATAGAACACTTAGCTGTCTATTTATAAAACATTTATTTGATGAATGTCACAAGCATTTGTCCAGGCTACACAAATTGTGCCTGCATTTTCTCTAACACCATGACTTCCTATGGTCATTGGCTCCATCTAGTGGCCCCAATGCAGTATATTTTTCTGAAATACCTCTATCAAAAAATATACCACATTTTTGCCCACGATGTTGGAGCTGATGGCCATAGGAAGTCATAGCATTCTAGAAAATATAGGGAAAATTGTTCAGCTTGGACGAATGCTTCTGACATTCATCTGACAAATGTTTTATAAATGGACCCCTTAGATACATAGAGGAGAATAGGTAGCAAAATATTGAATGTATTTTGTTTCCAAGACAAAACCCTAAAGACTAAAACAAAAAAATCTCATAAAGAAAATACTTGTCAGTTGCCACAAAGCCTTTCAGTGCTGTCTTTTTTATTTGTTTCTCAGTCTGGAGATTGAATCATATATGCTCTGGCATACTCCCTGAACTAGACTGCTAAAACGGAAATGTGGCACAGTGAAAATCCCTTTTATTGGACTTTTTATTATTATTTTTTTTATAGGAAGCCTAAGTCCAACCTCGAAAATAGGATTTGATTCCCTTTCAAATCACTAAAGCTGCAGCAGACTTTTATCTGGCAATTTTAATCCCCCTTTTTTAAAGTGTCAAAAGCTCTTCTACTAGGAGGGATTTTTGATGAATTGTACTTCAGAGAAGTTTATCTCCATTCATTCTAGCACAGTCTCTGTCGTTTTATTCCCAATGGGAAGCTAAAGGAACAGAAGCCACAGCCGTTACAACAATGAATTGTACTGTTTGAGCAGCAATCAGAGAAAGGCAGGGAGACTAGCTCAACGCTGAGGCTATAAAGGCTGAACTGTTGGAAAAAAAAAAAACACCAAGCATTATGTACATTAGAGGAAAGCAAAACTGAACTGTCTGTACTGCCCATAGCAACCAACCAAATGCCTCCTTTTGCTATCCTTTATTGGAAAACAGCTAGAATATGGTGGTTTGCTATAAATACCACAGGCAATTTCAGTTATTTTTAGATAACGCTCAACACTAAGTTGGTTACTTCTAAAACATACTGCCCAGGGTAGAAAGAAATCATTATGTTAGAACATAATCATACTTTCTTGAAAGTTGAAGATCACGTAAATGCATTGATTTTCAATTACTCATTGCCCTAGGGAATTATGTTCCCTGATTCCTTGCTGACTCGTGCTGCCATGGTGACACATTCAACTTTTTACAGTCAGCTGTGTTAGAATCACACTATTTGCAGGTTTTAACAACTTTCACTTACAATAGTATCCGGTGAACAGTTTGGTGGTTATCTACTTAGATAGAGTGATGGTGGGCACCTGACTACAGTGCTACAGACAGTTCAGGCATGGGAGTGATGTGGTAGTCATATGACCAACATCATCACCTTTGTGTGTCATCACAAAGGAAAAGAAGCGGAACTAGAAATGTTCACATTCACAGACTGCCCATTTTTAGTCTGTTCCCCATTTTGCCAGGGTGAGCTACTTATCTCTTGGAAGGAGATAAATGACCAAATTGATAGTTCTGTATGCTGATGAATATCTTCGCTGAATGGTAAGCCATATGATTTTGGTAGGCCCTAGGCACTAGAAAACCTAATGAGAATTTTGTCTCAGATCACATCTTATCCATTTAGCGACATATGTACCCTTGTGAAACCACCAATGGGTTACATTAGCTTCTCATAACTCTCTGCCTGTTTACAATAGCCATTATAGGGAAGGTCTAATGTGGGCCTTACATCTATAACATTTCAATTGAACGGGAACATTTAGGAATCAGTTTGACCATTCGATGGTGCCTTCATGGACTCAACTAATTTTAAACAACTTTTCGTTCGAGTACCAAGTCAATGTTTTAATTTTCTTAGAATAAACTTTGACTTCAGGATTACCTTTGACAAGTGCATGCGCAAAAGACTAGTTAAGATTTTTCTCCAGGAGTGAGTTCAGTGAAATTTGTTAATTCCTATTAGATTTAACAAACATTTCCCATCCCTGTTCTTTGATTTTTGTACTTGAACATAATTACCAAATTAATTCTTAGATAATCGAACAAACATTCTGAAAACGACAACTATCTAAGTTCCAACTTTATGCTCTCTAGTAGACATTAACTGCTTCTAGCCCACGCCATTGAAAAATGACATTTGAGCTGGAACCCTATTGTTTTGGGAGGACGTCATATGATGCCCTCCCAAAAACGTGCCCCTTGCGGTCCTCCGGGCTACGCTCCGGCACAATCTGTCACCCGCTGTGTCAACCAGACATGGTGGGTGACTGATCAGTGTACCGGCCCGCTGCCAGTAGCATGTGATTGCCGTGACCAATCACAGCAGATCATATGACATTTGTAAACAATGAATGCCATTCATTGTATACAATTGTGTTGCTAGCTGTGATTGGTCACAGTGATCACATAGTACAGACAGAGCCATTCACAGCCCATTTGTACCATGGGATTAGCTGTGGCCATTCACAGCTAATCACAACAATACACAGTGTCTACCCACAGAAATTCGCTGCTATAAGCAAACATAGTATGTAAAGAAAAAAAAAAATCTTATCAACTTCCCAGAGTGGTACAATGTTACTATGGTAACACTGTATTGCTCTGGTCACAGTATGTAAAAAAGATAATAAGTATATATATTATGAAACTGAAAAAAAATATTTATATATTAAATTAAATATATTATTATTTTTTTTTTTTTTTTACATACTGTCACCAGCCAGTGTCCCTGGTCACTGCCACGCGAGTTATATGATGTCTCTGTACTGCACTGGTGACAATATATTAAAAAAATTCAAAAAAATGTGAAAGAAAATTATTTTTACAGCTTCAAAAACTGTGCCATGCCTCTTACTAATAACCACAGACTGTTTACTTTCCAAAAAGGTAATTTGGGGGGTATTTGTACTGTCCTGGCATTTTTGGGTCTCAGGAAATGAGACAGGATGTCAGTACATCAGGATTGATTGATTTTCAGATATAGAGTATCTCACAAAAGTGAGTACACCCCTACATTTTTGTAAATATTTTATTATATCTTTTCATGTGACAATACTAAAGAAATTACACTTTGCTACAATGTAAAGTAGTGAGTGTACACTTTGTATAACAGTGTACATTTGCTGCCCCCTCAAAATAACTCAACACACAGCCATTAATGTCTAAACCGCTGGCAACAAAAGTGAGTACACCCCTAAGTGAAAATGTCCGAATTGGGCCAAAGTGTCAATATTTTGTGTGGCCACCATTATTTTCCAGCACTACCTTAACCTTCTTTGGCATGGAATTCACCAGAGCTTGACAGGTTACCGCTGGAGTCCTCTTCCACTCCTCCATGATGACATCCCGGAGCTGGTGGATGTTAGAGACCTTGTGCTCCTCCACCTTCCATTTGAGGATGCTCCACTGATGCTCAATAGAGTTTAGATTTGGGGACATGCTTGGCCAGTCCATCACCTTTACCCTCAACTTCTTTAACAAGACAGTGGTCGTCTTGGAGGTGTGTTTGGTGTCCTTATCATGTTGGAATACTGCCCTGCGGCCCAGTCTCCGAAGGGAAGGGATCATGCTATGTTTCATTATGTCACAGTACATGTTGGTATTCATGGTTCCCTCAATGAACTGTAGCTCCCCAGTGCCGGCAACCCCAGACCATGACACTCCCACCACCATGCTCGACTGTAGGCAAGACACACTTGTCTTTGTACTCCTCACCTGGTTGCTGCCACACACGCTTGACACCATCTGAACCAAATAAGCTTATCTTGGTCTCATCAGACCACA
This sequence comes from Glandirana rugosa, assembly GCA_018402905.1. Lineage (NCBI taxonomy): Eukaryota > Metazoa > Chordata > Amphibia > Anura > Ranidae > Glandirana > Glandirana rugosa. The sequence continues at coordinate 2,301,105 of BLSH010539147.1, forward strand.
GGACATGATTCCAGTAATCCATGTCCTTAGTCTGCTTGTCTTCAGCAAACGGTTTGCGGGCTTTCTTGTGCATCATCTTTAGGCTTCCTTCTG
>BLSH010539147.1:2301267-2351523 GCA_018402905.1 Glandirana rugosa
AAAGGTAAATTTCTAGTTAGGGTCATTTTTATTATAAATGGTAAAACTCACTTACCATAATTTGAGTCAGTAAGAGATCGAAAAATATGGAGGATTCTGTATTCTTTATTCTAAAGGGACATTCCCAAAAATAGTACAACAAATTGCTGAAGTTATGGCCGTGAAAGCGGGGGAAGGACGGGTCCGGTTAAAGGTCGAAATCTCGATAGCGTGAAACTTACTGTTAACGTGTCAGTATGTTAGTGTTCAGTATAAATTAGTGTGGACACAAAGAAAAACGATTTAGTTTTCTTTTCAAAAATTTTGGCCTTTTTACATTTATTTAGCAAAAAGAAACACAGGTGTGATTAAATATGACTTGTGATTGTATGACTGTGCAATTGTCATTCAAAGTGCGATAGCTCTAAAGCTGGAAATTGGCCTGGGCAGGAAGGGGGCGAAAGTGCCGGTATTGAAGTCGTTAAACAACATGATAAAAACCCTTACAGGGAAATCTTATTTCTTATGTCTTAGGAGGTATAAAAAGCTAGAGAATGACTGAGTTTAATACCATTCACTCAAAATGGTAAATATTATTTTTACTGGGATTGATCTTTAAATGGAAAAATCATACAATTTTGACATGGTATTAATTTCTAACATCATTGTGCCTGAATTGGTATTATTTACTGTACCTAATATGAAAAAGTGCCAGGGAGAAAATGTATTTAATGTAAACACATTTATACATTGTTATCAGCAGCTGTTTACAGAATATATGCTTTTTCCACAAAAGTGGTTTTGGGCTAGTGGTAAGTATAGGGGTGACATTATGTGGCTTGTAATTATTAGCATTTTATACTATTATTATTATACAGGATTTATATAGTGCCAACAGTTTATGTAGCGCTTTACAAGATAAAGGGGGACAGTACAATAACAATACAGTTCAATACAGAAGGAGCAGGGGGGGCCTGCTCATGGAGCTTACAATCTAAAGGGAGGAGGAGGTGGTAATGGCTGCAGCAGATGATCTGATGGGGGTGACTCAAGTACAGTTTTTAGGTGCAGTTGAGATAGACTTCCCTGAATAAGTGAGTATTCAAGGATGGCTTAAAGGCAGACAGGGTAGGAGCTGACCGGACATACTGGGGCAGGGAGTTCCAGAGGATGGAAGAAGCTCTGGAGACAACCTGGAGGTGAGCATGGGAGGAGGTGAAAAGGGAGTTATAGAGCAGGAGGTCCTGGGAGGAACGGAGAGGACAATTTGGGCGATATCTGCCGATGCGGTTGGTGGTGTAGCTGGGGGTGATGACCTTGTATGCTGTGGTTAGTATTTTGAATTTTATAGGATGAGGTAGGGAAGCCAGTGAAGAGATTGGTAGACAGGAACAGCAGTCACAGGTGGATTACATCTAGGACAAAAAGGTTGATGCTCATTTTTTCTCATAATATATGTTGGCAGTAACATGTTTTTCTATGATATATTTTGGCAATGTTTGGCTTTTTATTTTTTTTTTTTTACTGATAAAGTAATACTAGTGCTAAAATTGTAAGTTGTCATGAAAACTTTTTGCTAAGAGCTTGGCTGAGAATTAAAGATTAACAGAAAGAAATGTTTATTATGATAGTAATATTTTCATAATTACTGTAATGGTTAAAGCAGTGTTCCGCCTGGGGAAAAAAATTAAAAGTCAGCAGCTACAAATACTATAGCTGCTGACTTTTAATATATGGACACTTACCTGTCCAGAGAGCCCAGGATGTCGGCACCCCAGCCGATTTTTGGATCAGCTGTCGGGTGCTGCCACCGCTATTCATGGTAAGGGAAACCGGGAGTAAAGTGCACTTTCTAACTGGCCTGGTGGCAGAGGAAGGGGGAGGGGGGTAGAACCTCCAAGTAACGGCACCATGGCACTGTCACCCAGAAGTGGGGAAGGGTACCGTTCACAAACTGGTACCCACTCCCCCCTCCCACCTGAAAGGTGCCAAATGAGGGGGGGAGGAAGCAGATTAGTGGAGCTTCCACTTTTGCGTGTAACTCCGCTTTAAGGTAATTTAAAGTAGCACCAAAGGATTTTTTTATTTTGGATAGAGAAAGGGAGGGTTGGGAGATTTCCCTTCACTTTCCGTCCCATAGCCAAAACAAGAAATGAAAGGAACCCCCTCCAGAGTGAGGAAATCCCTTGTTATCCCCAGGGTCACCAGCACGAGTGTCCCTATAGGAAGATTTCCCCCTATACCCTTTCTTGTGACCATCCAAAATTTAGGATTTTCTTTTATTTTCACTCTCAGTACTCACGGGCCAAATGTCAGGAGACATCGGCCGGTTCAATAAAAAATGGCCGATATTCGGCCCGCGGGTAGGTCAGCTGGTCCGATAGAAGCCAGCTGTTTGACTGGCATCTGTTGGACGAGCATGCTGGAAAACCAGCATCCGACCGTCTCCCGATCAGCACTCTCAGGCAATGGTGGAGAGCGCTGATCAGAGTGTCCTGGTGGGGGGGGGGGGTCCCCCTGTCAGAAAACAGCTCAGCGGGGGAGATTGCTGTCTTTTTTTTTTATTTTTGCTCAACCCTCTGGGTTGAATGAAAGAAACTATTAGTGTGTACCAGGTTTAGTGTGCTGACATTTTTTGCCTGTTTTTTTATGCACAAAATACCTGCGTCAATTACAATTACAAAGGCACTTAAAACAATGCCTGGAATAAATGTATTCTTATCACAGGGTGATATAAAAACTCCATGCAACTATTGGGTCCTAGAAGGAATCAGACCCAGCTATTCTGTGCAGCAAGACCACCATGCTAAGCCATAGCCACAATGTTCGCCAACACCAGGTTGTGTTTTTTTCTTGCAAATGACCCCCACTGCAAGAATTCAGAAAAGCATTTGTATTACGTAGGAGATAACAAGTGTTATTTTTAGCAGAGCAGTGGCACAAGCGCAGGAGTAGTTAGGAAACTGACTCAAGGGAATCTCCCTGGCGATCTGGAGGAGAAGCTAAAAGCTATAATCATGATGGATAGTGGTATAATTAAGCTGTAATGTCAGTGGGATTGAATGCAGGACCTGCATAATGGCCTCTCACCGCAAGATAAATGCAGGCCTAAATCTAACGTGTTTATGGAAAATAAGCGGTGTCTAGAGATCATCAAAATGCTTTATTTTCTCAGTGAAAGAATCACAAGTCCTCCAAGAATCAATTCCGGCAGCACTATTGTTTGCACTGTTGCTAAGTGACTAAACTTTTATCAAATATTTATCATCTGCTGCCCATCGCTCAGTGGGAGGTTACTGCACATAATTAAAGGTCTAGAATTTAGACAGAAAACAGGAGTCATTTTTGCACTGTAAAAGATATTTTTTGCACGGCAGTAGAATGCTTATTTAGATCTTAAATAAAAGGGGGGATGCAATGCAAGTCTTTTAAGGTGCCGTGGGGGGCTAGGGGCTATTTACCTTACATGTGAAGTGGATTGGAGCTGTGTGAGCAGCAGGCTGCTTATTCATATTCAATGGATGGAAGTACCTTGACACATTCATGTAACTTCAAACGCTACCATAGGCATCAATTTTACATGAACTCTTAGATACTGATGTGCTAGAAGTCTTGTCTGTAAGTTGAATATTGATATGTACAGTACAGACTGTCATATTGGGATAAGGTCAGTGGGTTTTCAGTAAAAATGCCTAGTCTGTACTGATATCTAAGTTTATAGTGGGATCTAAAGCTAAAAGAATACTTTATTGCATAGGTGAAAGTATTTCTGAAAAAGGGAATATTTTACCAGCTAACAAAATATTTGTGATGCAAGACACTGAATTTTCTCTCACATGCCCGTATAGGGGGCCAAGGTTCTGAAAGCTGGCAATACTGTATATATATATATATATATATATATATATATACAGTATCTGACAAAAGTGAGTACGCCCCTCACATTTTTGTAAATATTTTATTCTATCTTTTCATGTGACAACACTGAAGAAATGACACTTTGCTACAATGTAAAGTAGTGAGTGTACAGCTTGTATAACAGTGTAAATTTGCTGTCCCCTCAAAATAACTCAACACACAGCCATTCATTTCTAAACCGCTGGCAACAAAAATGAGTACACCCCTAAGTGAAAATGTCCAAATTGGGCCCAAAGTGTCAATATTTTGTGTGGCCACCCTTAATTTTCAGCACTGCCTTAACCCTCTTGGGCATGGAGTTCACCAGAGCTCCACAGGTTGCCACTGGAGTCCTCTTCCACTCCTCCATGATGACATCACGGAGCTGGTGGATGTTAGAGACCTTGTGCTCCTCCACCTTCTGTTTGAGGATGCCCCACAGGTGCTCAATAGGGTTTACGTCTGGAGACATGCTTGGCCAGTCCATCATTTTTACCCTCAGCTTCTTTAGCAAGGCAGTGGTCGTCTTGGAGGTGTGTTTGGGGTCGTTATCATGTTGGAATATTGCCCTGCGGCCCAGTCTCTGAAAGGAAGGGATCATGCTCTGCTTCAGCATGTCACTATACATGTTGGAATTCATGGTTCCCTCAATGAACTGTAGCTCCCCAGTGCCGGCAGCACTCATGCAGCCCCAGACCGTGACATTCCCACCACCATGCTTGACTGTAGACAAGACACACTTGTCTTTGTACTCCTCACCTGGTTGCTGCCACACACGCTTGACACCATCTGAACCAAATAAGTTTATCTTGGTCTCATCAGACCACAGGACATAGTTCCAGTAATCCATGACCTTAGTCTGCTTGTCTTCAGCAAACTGTTTGTGGGCCTTCTTGCGCATCATCTTTAGATGACGCTTCATTCTGGGACGACAGCCATGCAGACCAATTTTATGCAGTATGCGGCATATGGTCTGAGCACTGACAGGCTGACCCCCCCCACCCCTTCAACCTCTGCAGCAATGCTGGCTGCGCTCATATGTCTATTTCCCAAAGACAACCTCTGGATATGACGCTGAGCATATGCACTCAACTTCCTTGGTTGACCATGGCAAGGCCTGTTCTGAGTGGAACCTGTCCTGTTAAACCGCTGTATGATCTTGGCCACCATGCTGCAGCTCAGTTTCAGGGTCTTGGTAATCTTCTTATAGCCTATGCCATCTTTATGTAGAGCAACTATTCTTTTTTTCAGATCCTCAGAGATTTCTTTGCCATGAGGTGCCATGTTGAACTTCCAGTGACCAGTATGAGAGAGTGAGAGCGATAACAACAAATTTAACAGACCTGCTCCCCAGTCACACCTGAGACCTTGTAACACTAACAAGTCATATGACACTGCGGAGGCCCAATTTGGACATTTTCACTTAGGGGTGTATGCACTTTTGTTGCCAGCAGTTTAGACACTAATGGCTGTGTGTTGAGTTATTTTGGGGGGACAGCAAATTTACACTGTTATACAAGCTGTACACACACTACCTTGCATTGTAGCAAAGTGTCATATATTTATATATACATACATACAGCGGGTAAAATAAGTATTGAATATGCCACCATTTTTCTAGGTAAATATATTTTGAAAGGTGCAATTGACATGGTAACAACCCATGCAATCCATACATACAAAGAAACCAAAACAAATAAGCTCAGAAATTAAGTTATGTGTAATAAAATGGAATGGCACAGGGAAAAAGTATAGAACACATGAGGAAAGGGAGGTGCAAAAAGGCATGGAAAGCCAAGACACCAGATACAATTTATCAGTAATTAGAAAGCAATCATGCCTCTTGTCAGTGCAAATTAATATCAGCTGTTTCAGTCTCAACTAAATAAAGGTGTCTCATTACCAAGGTGTCACACAAGAAACATCTCATGATGGGTAAAAGCAAAGAGCTCTCTCAAGACCTTTGCAACCTTATTGTTGCAAAACATACTGATGGCATTGGTTACAGAAGGATTTCTTAAGTTCTGAATGTTCCAGTGAGCACTGTTAGGGCAGTAAGCCGGAAGTGGAAAGAACATTATTTCACCATAAACTGGCCACGACCAGGTTCTCCTCGCAAGATTATCAGAAGAGTTGTCCAAGAGCCAAGGACCACTTGTGGAGAGCTTCAGAAAGACCTGGCCCTAGCAGGTACAAGTAATGCACTCAACCACCGTGGCCTGAATATACACGCTCTTCGCGAAAGACTCCGTTGCTGAAGAAAAAGCATGTTGAAGCTCATTTAAAGTTTGCTGCACAACATTTAGACAAGCCTGTGAAATACTGGGAGAATATAGTCTGGTCAGATGAGAACAAAATTTAACTCTTTGGATACCATAATACACACCATGTTGGAAGGTCAAATGGCACTGCACATCATTCCAAGAACACGCACATACCAACAGTGAAGTTTGGAGGTGGAAACATGGTGTGGGGCTGTTTTTCAGCATACGGTACTGGCAAACCTCATATTGTTGAAGGAAGGATGAATGGAAAAAATGTATGTACCAAGACATTCTTGATAAAAAAATTCTGCTGCCCAGTATCAACAATGTAATGTATACAATTGTAAACCTATATGCCCCCAACACTGGCCAACTAAAGTTTTTGAAGAATTTGTTTAAAAAAATAGAGAGGTGCCAGAAGGGTTTGCTCCTATTGATGGGAGACTTCAACACTATAAATGACCCGAAACTTGATGCATCCAAACCAAATACGCGCCCAAGACAGACACTTCAGCAATTCATTAAAACGTATCAACTGTACGACCCGTGGAGGTGCCTACATGCAGAAAAAGATTTTACTTCATTTTCTGCACCACACGGGGCGTACACAAGAATAGATCTAATCCTGACAGATCTAAATAGCTTATATAAAACCTTGGAAGCCAAAATATTCCCCATAACATGGTCTGACCATGCACCCATAAAAGTGAAGTTTTCAGAAGACTCCAAAACCCTTCCGACACGCCTCCGGAGAAACAACGTATATTTATTTGCTAATCAATCCCATAGAGAAAGGTTACTAACCCAAATTGAGGAATTTTTCCAACTCAACTCTACCCCAGACTCCACTACACCCACTATATGGTGTGCACATAAGGCCTATTGCAGAGGCCTTCTGGTACAATTAGCAGCTAGAGACAGGAAAAAGAGACAAAAAGAAATGGTTGACGCACTTGCACTGATAAAAGCATTGGAACATCAACACAAAAATACACATGACCCATCCACCCTTACAAAACTAACCAAAGCTAGAAATGATCTAAAACTGCTTATGATAGAAGATCCGGAACATCAAACGCACACGTTAAAAGCACTCCACTACTCACAGGGAAATAAAGCAGGCAAACTCCTAGCCTCCCAATTAAAACAACGTAGAATAAAAAACACCATACCCTTCATCTATAACCAAAAAACCCAGGAAAAGATAACGCACCCAAAAGGCATAGCCAACGTCTTCAGGGACTACTAACACAACCTCTACAACTTACACAACGATCATACAACCACACAGCCAGAACAAAGCACTATAGACAGATACCTGAATTCCCTGGACTTACCCAAAATAGATATAGACAAATTACAAGAACTAAACTCACCCATTACCACATCAGAAATTACAAGAGTAATTAACTCCCTCTCCAACAATAAATCCCCAGGAGCAGATGGACTATCATCTGAGTACTATAAATCTTTCCAATCCATTCTCACCCCTCAACTAGAGTCCCTATTTAACCAAATACTGTCCACAGGTAAACTCCCCACGGTGATGCTTAAAGCTATCATAGTCGCATTACCTAAACCAGGAAAAGAACCCAATTCCCCACAAAATTTCCGCCCGGTCTCACTTCTAAATACGGACCTAAAGATATTCTCAAAAATACTAGCAAATAGACTTAAAGAAATAACCCCAACCCTCATAAATATGGACCAAGTGGGCTTCGTAAAAGGGCGACAGGTGTCCGATGGCACCAGGAGGATATTAGGCCTCCTCACGAAACTAGAGCAGACCAAAACCAAAGCAGCTTTCTTGGCATTAGATGCCGAGAAAGCCTTCGATAGGGTTCACTGGGGTTACCTACAGGCCACCTTACAAAAATTTGGTTTCACGGGCCCTATTCTTACAGCCATACTGGCACTATACTCAACACCCACGGCGTAGCCAAAAGCATACATAAAATTGGTCTTTTCGCAATACGACGTCCTTCTAACCCTCACTAACATAGCACCATCCCTGAGGGCAATCCAAGAAAAAATTTGGGCAAGTATCATATTATAAAACAAATATATCCAAATCCTCCTTCTTACCTATCAACCCTAGTACCATAGACAGTAAAACCCTAAAAAGAGGATTTCCCTAGACGTGGAACAACAGCAAAATAGACTACCTCGGAAGCAAACTCACTTTCCCAACAACAAAGCTGTACTCAGAAAACTTCCCAGCACTCATAGCCAAAATCCAACAAGACTTAACATCCTACAGGAAAACAGAGTCCTCATGGATAGGTCGAATAGCCTTCAAGATGTTATCCCTCCCCAAAATATTATACCTATTCAGAACAATACCGATCGAACTCAAAATTCTTCACCTCCATTAATAAAATCATGAACCTATACATTTGGAACAACGGCAAAGCTAGAATAGCCCGCCACATTTGATCTAGAAATAAATCCCAAGGCGGCATCAACCTACCAAATATAACCCTCTATCATAAAGCAACAATTATAGAACAACTGAAGGCGTGGTTTGATCCATCGCCCAACGACCACTGGGTCAATATAGAAAGATCCCTCCTAAGCCATAGGGACTTACCAGCCCTCTTACTAGCAAGTGCCACTCACCACCACCGTCCTAGCCTCAGTTGAAGCATGGAACCATTCCATTCCCATCCCCTCAAAAGCGTATGAATTCCTAATTCCCCAATTCCGCACAGACAACAACAGCGCCTCCCTTCAACACTCAGATGGATTAGCTGAGACAATGCCTCAATCATCTGATAAGCCGATGATAACATACAAACACATTCAGGTCACCCACTTCCATAGAACCTTTCAGCCAAAAACGGTCAACGTCAATGAAGGCATTTGGAACCTTTGCACAAATCCTCTTGCTACACAAAAAAGCACCTCATAGGTCTACAAACATCTAAATCAAAGCCAGAACTCATCCAAACCCCAACAAATACTAGAATGGGAAAAAGAGATTGGGAAGGATGCCCCCCTCACGCACTGGAACAAAGCCTTGAGCTGGTCCACAAGACTATCAAAATGTACCTCCCATTGGGAGAATGCAGTGAAGACCCTATATAGGGGTTACCTGACACCGGCCAGACTCAATCACATATACCCTAACCTCTCCCCCGGGTGTTGGCGACAGTGTGGAGCAAAAGGCAAAAAGGAAACCTGTACCACACTCTTTGGGCAAGTCCCAAATTATCCAAGTTCTGGAAAGATGTTTTCGCCTTATCTCGCAAGTCATAGAAGCTGAACTGAATCCGTGTCCCCTATTAGCACTTTTTAACCTTTGCCTGGACCGAATCCCCAAAAATGACAGATCAATCACTTTCCACATCCTTGTAGCCGCAAGATTGTCAATCACTAACAAATGGAAACAAGAAATAGTGCCTGAAATCCCAGAGGTAATCCATAGAACCAAAACTAACTACACTTATGAAAAACACGCGCCTAGTAGATCAGGACTGAATCTCTCATTTGATAAATCATGGGCTAAATGGGTCCGCAAAATTAACTAAGTTCCTGAAAACCTCAGGTATCTCAAGCTACCTAAGGGGTGCAACCCTTGGTCAACCCGGCCACTAGAGAGACTCGGGGGGATCAGGGGGGAACACCCCCTTCTCTAACATACTATCAAACAGCACTAAGACCCCCATAAACATAATTAACACCATGCAAACCACGTCCCGAATAGGTTAAAATACTGAGAAAACGCTGATTCATACCACTCGACCTAAAGGGATTAAGGAAATCATAATACAATCTGGAACTACAACAAAACCAGTTTAGCGCTGGTCACCCTCGCCTAAGCACTAAAGTTAGTCGTGACCTACTTGTTCTGATTAGACCGCTCTGTAAGATATAGGAATGCTTTTGGATATTATACATGTAATACCTTGATTATGAGCAATGTATGCTTGTTCTTTATTGAAAAATTCAATAAAAAAACTTGAAATGAAAAAATTCTGCTGCCATCTACCAGAATGATGAAGATGAAATGAGGGTAGACATTTCAGTAAGACAATGATCGCAAACACAAAGCCAAGGAAACTCTTAATTGGTTTCAAAGAAACAAAATAAAGCTGCTAGAATGGCCCAGGTGATCACCTGACTTGAATCCAACAGAAAATCTATGGAAAGAACTAAAGATCAGAGTTCAAAGATGAGGTCCACGAAACCTTCAAGATTTGAAGACTGTGTGGAAGAATGGGCCAAAATCACACCTGAGCAATGCATGCGACTGGTTTCTCCATACAGGAGGTATCTTGAAGCTGTCTTACCAGCAAAGGATTTTGTACAAAGTATTAAATAAGTTTCAGTAATGCGTGTCCAATACTTTTTCCCTGTGTCATTCCATTTTATTACACATAACTTCATTTCTATTCTTATTTGTTTTAGTTTCTTTGTATGTATGGATTGCATGGATTGTTATCAACATGTGGTAGAAATGTAATTTCAATAGCACCTTTAGAAATATATTTACCTAGAATAATGGCGAAGTGTTCAATGCTTAATATACACGCTATATATACACTGAGCAAAATTATAAACGCAGCACTTTTGTGTTTCTCCCTATTTATCATGAGCTGAACTTAAAGATTGATGACTTTTTATGTACAAAAAAGGCTTATTTCTCTTAAATATTGTTCACAAATCTGTCTAAATCTGTGTTAGTGAACATTTCTCCTTTGCCGAGTTAATCTATCCACCTCACAGGTGTGGCATTTCAAGATGCTGATTAGACAGCATGATTATTGCACAAGTGCGCCTTAGGCTGGCCACAATAAAATGCCACTCTAAAATGTGCAGTTTTACTGTATTGGGGGGGGGGGTCCAAAAAACAGTCAGTATTTGGTGTGACCACCATTTGCCTCACGCAGTGCAGCACATCTCCTTCGCATAGAATTGATCAGGTTGTTGATTGTGGTCTGTGGAATGTTGGTCCATTCCTCTTTAATGGCTGTGCGAAGTTGCTGGATATTGGCAGGAACTGGAACACGCTGTCGTATACGCCGATCCAGAGCATCCCAAACATGCTCAATGGGTGACATGTCCAGTGAGTATGCTGGCCATGCAGGAACTGGGATGTTTTCAGCTTCCAGGGATTGTGTACAGATCCTTGCAACATGGGGCCGTGCATTATCATGCTGCAACATGAGGTGATGGTCGTGGATGAATGGCACTACAATGGGTCTCAGGATCTTGTCACTGTATCTCTGTGCATTCAAGATTCCATCAATAAAATGCACCTGTGTTCATTGTCCATAGCATACGCCTGCCCATACCATAACCCCAGTGCCACCATGGGCCACTCGATCCACAACGTTGACATCAGCAAACTGCTTACCCAAACTATGCCATCTGCCCTGTACAGTGAAAACTGGGATTTATCCGTGAAGAGAACACCTCTCCAAAGTGCCATACGCCATTGAATGTGAGCATTTGCCCATTCAAGTGGGTTACGGTGATGAACTGCAGTCAGGTTGAGACCCTGATGAGGATGACAAGCATGCAGATGATCTTCCCTGAGACCGTTTCTGACAGATTGTGCAGAAATTCTTTGGTTACGCAAACTGTTGCAGCATCTGTCTGGGTGGCTGGTCTCAGACGATCTTGGAGGTGAAGACGCTGGATATGGAGGTCCTGGGCTGGTGTGGTTACACGTGGTCTGCGGTTGTGAGGCCGGTTGGATGTACCAAATTCTCTGAAACACCTTTGGATGTGGCTTATGATAGAGAAATGCACATTCAATTCAAGGGCAACAGCTTTGGTGGACATTCCTGCAGTCAGCATGCCAATTGCACGCTCCCTCAAAACTTGCGACATCTGTGGCATTGTGCTGTGTGATAAAACTGCATATTTTAGAGTGGCCTTTTATTGTGGCCAGCCTAAAGCACACCTGTGCAATAATCATGCTGTCTAATCAGCATCTTGATATGCCACACCTGTGAGGTGGATGGATTATCTCGGCAAAGGAGAAGTGCTCACTAAAACAGATTTAGACCAATTTGTGAACAATATTTGAGAGAAATATGTTCTGTACATAGAAAAAGTCATAGATCTTTGCGTTCAGCTCATGATAAATAGGGGCAAACACAAAAGTGTTGCGTTTATAATTTTGCTCAGTGTATATGTATATATATATATATATATATTTTGTTATAAAACGATATTAACAATACTGTTGCTATGTTTTAGCATGGGAGTAGGCTAAAACCTAAAAACATGATAGTTCCAATCCTTCCCCAATCTATGCAAAAACTAGGGGAAGTTTTGGCTGCAGTCCCATTTTAATTTATTACTCACTCTATAGCACACACCTTATGTGCCTCCGTGACATCTGTCTAACTAATTCCCAGAAAAGTGTAGACATGTTTATCATGCTATGTACTTTACTCTCCTGTAGGCTATGCTTTATACCACTCTGCATTCTTCATACACACAGCACAGCTCAGCATTAGTAGAGAGAAATTTGACTGTAATAATTTATGCATACAATAAATGCCTCACAGCTTAACCATAATGGGTTCTTATTGCACTGACTTGTAAAATTAACTTCCACTGTAATTATTTTCTGTTGCACTGTTTCAAATTTCTTACACTGAAACATTTTTATTCGTTTTTTTTGTTCTTACTGTATTGTGCAGCCTCATCACTTGGTAGATTAGCTCTCAAGAGAAAGTTGCTGAAGCTGTTTAGGAATGCTGGGAGACTGTGACGACCCTCATTATTATACCAAACCTGGACAAAAAAAAGTCAATTTTAGGTTAATGTTAACAAGCGGAAACAAGCTTTTACAACAACAGATGTCTTTAAAGCACTGGTATTATCTTAATTAGATAAAAAAATAAACATAATATTGTTTGCAGACACATAGCACCCAACAATGTGTTATCCTAAAATGTAGTCAAATCTGTGTTTAGTTTTGGATAGCTTGGGGAAGGATTAGAACTTCTGTCATTTTTACTGCAATCCGAAGCTTCATTGGAGAGATTCATCCCTTTTGCTGTCTGATAAAAAGGTTTTCACAGGACAGAAAATAAGGGGGAATTTCTAAAACAGCTACACAGATAGAAGTAAAAACCTAGGCGATCATGAATTGGGCCAGTAGGTAAGCTGGACCAGTAGGTAAATAGAGCTTAGCATGATGATGTGGTCCCTGACCTCGTGGCTGTACCATGTGGTCATAGTGTAGGTGCCTTTAATCATACACATCACTAATTTACCAACAGACATATCAATATGGATGTCACAACGCTTCCTCAAACTCAGTCTATCCAAAACTGAGGTTATAATATCTTCTCCCCCAGGTGCCCCTTGCTGTGACCTCTCTGTTGGGATTGATGGCACAACTATCAATCTGTCCCCATATATCAGGGTGCTAGGTATAACCCTAGACTCTGAACTCTCCTTTCGGCCCCATACCCAATTGCTGTGCAAATCATGCTGCCTTCAACATCTTCAAAATACGCTCCTTCTTAACCAACAACACCACAAAGGTTCTAATTCACTCCCTGGTTAACAATCACCTTGACAACTGCAACTGCTTTCCTTTACAAAAAGTATTTACCCATTCAGTCCATCCTGAATGCTGCTACCAGATTCATCCATCTTACTAACTGGTTCTGCTACCTCTCTCAGCAGAGCTTTCCACTGGCTTCCGCTCACTCACCAATAGGATTCAAAATACTAACAACAGCTTACAAAGCTATCCACAACTCTGCCCCCAGATACATCACTAACCTTGTCTCAAAATACCAACCAAATCATGCTCTTTGGCCTTCACAAGACCTCCTGCTCTCTAGCTTCCTCATCATCTCCTCCCATGTTCAACTCCAGGGCTTCTCCAGAGTCTCTCCCATCCTCTGGAAGTCCTTACCCCAATCTGTCCGACTATCATCTACTCTATCCATCTTTAGGTGATCCCTGAAAACCCATTTCTTTAGAGAAGCTTATCCTGCTTCTAACTAATAAACTGTCTTTTTACTTTCTCCTTCAGCTTATCCCCCACAATTATTATCTTTTTATCACTTGACTATTCCTCTTAGATTGTAAGCTGTAACAAGCTGGGCCCTCTATCTCAACTTGTATTGAATTGTATTGTGAATTGTATTGTGACTGTACTGTGCTTTATTTTGTAAAGCACTGTGCAAACCGTCTAAATCATGTAATAATAATAGTAATACGTTACTAGATTAGTATTTGGATAGGTTGGACAAGAGACTTGTTTTTTTTGACTGGGAGCTTGGCAATGCATGCATCCAACCACCATAAAAATCCTATCTTCTTGCATCTATATGTGTTAAATACAGTATCTCACAAAAGTGAGTACACCCCTTACATTTTTGTAAATATTGTATCATACAAAGAAATGACTCTTTGTAAAGTAGTGAGTGTACAGCTTTTATAACAGTGTAAATTTGCTGTCCCCTCAAAATAACTCAACACCCAGCCATTAATGTCTAAACCACTGGCAACCAAAGTGAGTACATCCATAAGTGTCCAAATTGGGCCCAAAGCGTCAATATTTTGTGTGGCCACCATTATTTTCCAGCACTGCCTTAACCCTCTTGGGCATGGAGTTCACCAGAGCTTCACAGGTTGCCACTGAAGTCCTCTTCCACTCCTCCATGACGACATCACCAAGCTGGTGGATGATAGAGACCTTCTGCTCTTCCACCTTCCGTTTGAGGATGCCCCACAGATGCTCAATAGGGTTTAGGTCTGGAGACATGCTTGGCCAGTTCATCACCTTTACCCTCAGCTTCTTTAGCAAGGCAGTGGTTGTCTTGGAGGTGTGTTTGGGGTCGTAATCATGTTGGAATACTGCCCTGCGGCCCAGTCTCCGAAGGGAAGGAACATACTCTGCTTCAGTATGTTACAGTACATGTTGACATTCATGGTTCCCTCAATGAACTGTAGCTCTCCAGTGGTGGCAGTACGCATGCAGCCCCAGACCATGACACTCCCACCACCAAGCTTGACTGTAGGCAAGACACACTTGTCTTTGTACTCCTCACCTGGTTGCCACCACACTAACTTAACACCATCTGAACCAAATAAGTTTATCTTGGTCTCATCAGACCACAGGATATGGTTCCAGTAATCTATGTCCTTAGTCTGCCTGTCTTCGGCAAACTGTTTGCGGGTTTTCTTGCGCATCATATTTACAAGAGGCTTCCTTCTGGGACGACAGCCATGCAGACCAATTTGATGCAGTGTGCGGCATATGGTCTGAGCACTGACAGGCTGACCTCCCACCCCTTCAACCTCTGCAGCAATGCTGGCAGCACTCATACGTCTATTTCCCAAAGACAACCTCTGGGTAAGACGCTGAGCATGTGCACTCAAATTCTTTGGTCGGCCATGGCGAGGCCTCTTCTGAGTGGAACCTGTCCTGTTAAACCGCTGTGTGTTCTTAGCCACCGTGCTGCAGCTCAGTTTCAGGGTCTTGACAAACTTCTTATAGCCTATGTCATCTTCTTGTAGAGCAACAATTCTTGTTTTAAGATCCTCAGAGAGTTCTTTGCCATGAGGTGCCAGGTTGAACTTCCAGTGACCAGTATGAGAGGGTGAGAGCGATAACAACAAATTTAACACACCTGCTCCCCATTCATACCTGAGACCTTGTAGCAATAACGAGTCACATGACACCGGGGAGGAAAAATGGCTAATTGGGCCCAATTTGGACATTTTTACATAGGGGTGTCCTCACTTTTGTTGCCAGCAGTTTAGACATTACACTGTTATACAAGCTGTACACTCACTGCTTTACATTGTAGCAAAGGATCATTTCTTCAATGTTGTCACATGAAAAGATATAATAAAATAGTTACAAAAATGTGAGGGGTCAGGGGTGTACTCATTTTTGTGAGATATTGTATTTGCGTTCAGAAATGGGGTCACGGTTGACAGTTGCCAACATTTAAGTATAACATACGTTTCCTTTAAGAAAATGCTACTGATTCCACACCTAGTTAAATATATAGAGGGACGCTTTCAAGCATTCAGCTAGGCATCACTGACTGAAACATTTTCATTAGCCCATTGCTTTATCGACATCTTAATTTTGCTGGCTTATGCAGGGCTGGAGAGTAGGGGATAGGGAGTATTACAACCCATTTTGGGGCATGATATACATAAGTGAAATGGTCAGTTCAAAAGGATTCTTTTACCAGTGCACTTAATGCTGGCGAATTACAGTGGATGATCTGAGTGAGTTACACATCACTGCTGGAAATCATGCTCTAGCACCTCTACAACTCTCCCACAATTGCACCTCCCCCACATTGCACCTCTACAGTTCTCTCACAAGATATACTCTTGAAAATCAACTAGTGCTAGTGAATTCTATTTTACACAACGGATTCTGACAGGGTATTTGAGAAAATCTGTTTTTGTAATTTATTTAGTACTAAAGTAGGTAACAACCTACATATGAGATCTCTAAAGCCTCGTACACACAGTGCGACGGTCATGCGACCAGATGTCCAAAATCGTATGTTGGCTGTTGTGTCTCGCGTACTGACATGCATTAATAGTAGCCCATTATGTGCCACTTACCTGAAAACGAAGCCTGCAATGTCCAGCGCTGTCCCCTGTGCTGGCGGCGTCCATCTTCAGCCCCTCTTCCTTCCGGGGCCGCGACTCCGGCTCTGCGACTGGCCGCATGCGCGCGGGAGCCGCCAGTCACAGCACGGCCGCAGTGGAGGAAGGGCACGGAGGCTGTTTCTTCACTGCACATGTGCCAACATGATGTCAGCACAGCAAATACACTGTATATCTCCTGAACCGTACAGTTTAGGAGATATGCAGGGCACCTACAGGTAAGCCTTATCATAGGTTTACCTGTAGGTTAAAGTGGTTGTCACGAGTTGACAACCACTTTAAGCGATCGTACGACCAAGCCTAACATGGTGACGTGCTACGAGCATATAAAGAGGAAGTTCAGGTGCATGTGATTTGGGAATTAGGAACGTAGGTTTACACGAACAGACACTTCTGGGCATCCCTGACTTCTGAGCATGCGTGTTTTGCACATACAGCTTTGTTGGCCCAACTTCTCTGTACACACGATACAACAGTCGTACAACCGCTTGTTGTACAACAAAAGTTTTCTAGTCTGCTCATCCAACTTCTGTTGTACGACGTCACCTGTTCTAATCGTGCGTACTAATGGTCGGATGATCGTACAACAAGCTGTTGTACAACCATTGTACCTTGTGTACGGGCCTTTAGACCCAATGAATTGACCACCCCTAATTGATTGATTAATTAGTTGAATCTACCAATGCGCATGCTGCAGAATACCTCTCTGACTCAGCTGTTTTCCAGCCATGTTAAAATTGCACTAAAATAAACCTGTAACATCAGTAAACCTACAAAACTGACAGCAGGTTTTCAAAGTGTGCTACCTGGTTTAGCAACCAGAGAACTGTTGGCCCTCCAAGACCAAGGAAATTCTGTTATTATGTTACTTGCTAGCAATTAAACAAGTTACCTTCTAGAAAACCTGCACCAGCTTGAATTTTAACATCAAAGGAAATAAGAGAGAGTCATCCTCAGTCTATGTCCATTTCCAGCATTGACAGCCTTGTAATGCAGAAGAGTGACAATAAGCAGCTGGCTCCTGACTGTTATAATTTGTTCACCTACAGTATATGACAGATGCTTTGTAATCCTACAAACAGCATGAGGTTTTTTTTTCTTCAAGCCCAACAGGCTCTGCACCCCCCCCCCCCCCCAGGCCTCCACTGGCTCAATTTCATGTTTTATCTTTCTGCTTTTTATTTCTATATTTCTTCAGGCTGGTCATGTGAAATGTGAAGTCCTCTTCCAGTCTTAAGGCTGGGTGGTCTTCAGTGAAGCAGAGAATAGCACTAAATTGCTTATATCAGCCACACTCTCGGCATCATTACACTGTGGATGCAGGGAGCCATGGTGAAGCCCCCTGACGGGGCAGGCCCATGATGTCCTTCAGCCATAGTATGTCCTTAGTATTTCAGGTTGAATGGCACCTGGTGTCTAGACTATATCTTATGAAAAGGAAATAATATGGAGGGCAGGAATATTTCAAACATATCTGCTTTTTTGTTTTAATACCTCCTGGGACACCTAAAGAAAATATACTGAGTTGGGTTTTAAAGATAACACAGGAAATATAAATTACATTTTTTGTAGTTCCTAAAATATATAATTGATGTTACCTTGCTTAGACTTAGGTTTTCAGGCAGAGGTAGAAAACTTTTTATTTGTGAGGTAGGAAGTCCATAACTCCATCCTCCATATCTGCAAGAATACACATAATTTATGGTTATTATATCAGTATTATTGAGAGAAGTATTTCTATGAAATATTTCTATGCATACTTAAAGT
This sequence comes from Glandirana rugosa, assembly GCA_018402905.1. NCBI lineage: Eukaryota > Metazoa > Chordata > Amphibia > Anura > Ranidae > Glandirana > Glandirana rugosa. The sequence continues at coordinate 2,319,795 of BLSH010539147.1, forward strand.
GATTGTAAACCTTTGTGTTTTTTTTAAATAATAAACATGTCACACTTACCTGCTCTGAGCAATGGCTTTGCACAAAGGTGCCCCAAGCCTCCTCTTCTGGGGGCTCCTGCTGGTGCTCCTAGCTCTACCTGTTCTGCGAGGGCCCCCATAGGAAGCCACTTCCTATGGTGGTACTCGTGTGGGCTCAGTTCTGAGCTATGCTGCCTGCGTCTATAGACACAGACAGTACGGCTCAGCCCTGCCCCTGCTCCCTTGCCACAGAATTTGATTGACAGCATCAGGAACCCTGCTTCCATCAATCTGCCCAGTAAGGAGGGAGAGAGAGGAGAAAGCCACTGCTCTTGGGCACAGTGCATGGATCGAGCTCAGGCTCAGGTAAATTCAAGGGTGGGGGGGGGGGGTCTTCCTGTGCACAGAAGGTTTTTAGCTTACAGCAGAAAATGCATTAAGATAGAAATCCTTAAGCCTATAGAACCACAGTTCTTTAACTGCAAGTCAGTGACATGAATATATAGGCCTGTCATGAGATAAATATTGGAGCTGCTATTGCTGACACTTTCTTGAAAACTGTTCATTGTTTTAGTACTTTCTAAGTCACTGACCTGGAACAAGTATGCATTTAAGCAAAACAGAGGAAGAGTCAGAAGTCCTTATGCTCATAATTGTTCTAGACCAGTGACTCAAAGTATTCAAACAAGGGGTTCAGCGTGGTAGCCAATTACCCAGCATTTTCAGATCAACTAGTGATACTTACCTGTAGACAGGTGCCTACCTGGTGCAATGTGTTTTGTTATAATGTCATGCCATGTTCTGCACTGTACTAATACTGTTAATGTAGAAGTTAAGATTTTCTGAAGTATATACATTTAGGGGAAGAGCTGCCATGTGGTTGCTGACGGGGATGGACATGTAAGAGAGAGAACCACGGACTTTCTGCTAAAGAAGACCATGTACTTGTTCAGGAATGGGCAGCACCACAGATCAGGGCACAGAGAAAGAATACACAGCTAATTATCATCTCACTAATTCTCACAACTCATCAATTCTAAGTGCCCAGCCAGGACTGTGTAATCTGCAAGTGTTATTTTAATCTGAGAAAGATTTATGTTACTTGAAAATATATGCACATTCTGTGAATCGTCTTGATATTGGAGCCTGCTGTGCTACAGGGCCTGCTTAGGGACCTAGCCTGGAATCTTGGTAAACAAGGCCTTGCCAAAGTGAAGTACAATGCCTTCCCTGTGTGACAAAGGGTGTGATATGAATATGAGAGGTGTCAAGTGCTCTAAGATGAGCTGGTGGAGTTAGGGACATACTCTGAATTACTTTCTCAAAATGCTATGAATTCCATGGTTGGGGGCAGGTAGGAATGGACCAAGGTGCAGGCTGAAGAAGAAAGGGGACGTGGTCCTTGTAAGTCTGTGTGTGGAGCTACAGTCTGTGTGTGGCCTGAAAAGTGTTATTGTCAGTATTAAGTGTATAAATTAATTGTCCTCAGGCCTGTGAAATTTTGATATCCATGCAGTGTAAGTGACTTCACTGTACAAAGTTATATGTCTTGCAGTGCTATCAGGTGCCCCTAGGGTGGCGATGAGTGAGGTGTAACAACCCACCCCTCAACATACCTATACCTGGTATCTCTCTAAGTAGACATAAAGACACTTGAGATAAACATGATTTTTTTAGATATTTATCCCTCTCTCCCACTCCCTCGAACCCATCCTGCCCTGTGTAAAGTTTTCCTTTCCTGGTAAAGCCAGTTATCCTCACCTAAATCTCTTGATCTGGGTCCGTTACTGTCACTGTTTTCTCCTGTGGGGACCACTAATCCAGTACCATACATTAACCCTTTGAACCCCACGTTAGTGGGCATTTAGGTTATTTTTTCTTAACCCGACAATCAGAGAGAGGGGGATAGAGGGAGGGGTTGGGGGTACTTTAATCCTGGAGTTGGGCTTTAACAATAGAAAAGTACATTAGAATTGGAAGACTTACCGCTTCTGTATATATTGCAAGGTTGTAGCCAGAAGATAGTTTTCCATGTTTTTTTCAGTGGCATTGTACAACATCTGTTTGGAGAAGGTCATACGGTGGGGAGGAGTGCCACCAGATGAATCACAAGACTGCACAATAAAACACAAATTGCAGTAGTCAATACGACAGTGAAAAGTACAATCCATAGCAATCAATCAGACACTCTCTCCTTACAGTAACATGAATTCTGATTTGACATGGGCTGCTCTGTGCAAATTATTGTTGCGATTTGCAGTTATTGCTTTTTAACTACCCAGAGCACATTTAGATACAATCCACAATCTAGAGACAGATACAGAGACATACTCTGTTGTGAACAATAGTGTATACATATATATTTTTTAAGACATGCAGATGCTATCTTTATTAGCTACCAGGGCAGGTCAATATTCATGTCTAATAAAAGCACTGTAATGAGAATCAGACTGAACTTTAAAAGTCCTGAACACCAGCTCAAGTTTGCGACCTCAGCGCGGCATAGTCGTGTCCTCCAGTAATGATACCAGCTTTCCCCAGAATTTAACATAGTATTTATCCATTGTTAGTGCCATGTGAGAAACCAAGAATATACCAGATCCATCTGCCTATATTCTGCCTATATTCACATTCATTAGCTGGTCTTTGGATAGGTTAAAAGCTTCTCTAGCTGTAGGTACAAAGGGAAAAACTGCATACAATGAGACACAATGCCAAAAACTGAAAAATACATTTTGGGTTTCCATACACCTTAAAGGATATGTACAGCTTTGTTTAAAAAAAAAAAAAAAAAACATGCCATACTTACCTCCTCTGTGCAGTTGGTTTTGCATCGAGTGCCCCCAATCCTCTTCTTCTGGGGTCCCTCAGAGGCGCTCCTGGCTCTTCCTCTTCTTGAGTGCCCCGTTGGAGAGTCACTCTCCCTCGGGGCACCCGTGCGGGTGAGCTCCCATGTCCTGCTGTTGAGTCCATTGACACAGACAGCAGAACTTGGCTCCGCCCCCCCAGCTCCAGCGCCATTGGATTTGATTGACAGCAGCTGGAGCCAATGGCCGCGCTGTTTTCAATCTATCCAATGAGGACCTGTGACACCAGTTGGAGTGGGTGTGCTCGTCAATGGTGCTGGAACGATTGGGTTCAGGTAAGTAAAAGGGAGGCTCTGGGGGGCTGGTGCACTACAAGAGGTGTTTTACCTCAATGCATAGAATGCATTGAGGTGAAAATCCGCAAGGGTTTACAACCCCTTTAAAGTGGCGTTCCAGTCTGTAAAAAGAAAAAAATGCAAATACTGTAGGTGCTAACTTTTAATATAAGGACACTTACCTGTCCAGGGATCCTGCAATGTCGGCACCCCAAGCCGAACTGTCCAATGGCTTCGGGTGCAGGCATGGCATTGCAAGCAAGGGAAACCGGCTGTGAAGCCTGAGGGCTTCACAGCCGGTTTCCTACTGCGCATGCGTGAGTCACGCTGCACTTTGTGAATGGTCCCGCCGTCTTCTGGGACACACACAGGTCCCAGAAGGCAGTGGGGGAAGGAGGAGGGGCCGGGCATGACCTAGATCACTGTGTGAGGATCTTACCAGGAAGTGGGAGTGGGTACACGTTAAAACCAGGTACCTGCTCCCTCCCCCCCCCAAAAAAAAAGCCAAATGTGGCAGTGGATGGGGGGAGGGTGCGAACAAGAAATCATAAATTCCAAAATATCAGTCAAAATCCTTTGACCTTGTTCAGTAAATTAGTACTGAGAGAAATCAAGTAAAAAATGTAATCAAACCATATCAGTACCACATCCCTGCAATGTCAAATAAGAAATAGTATCTGTGTGGGGTAGGACCCTGCCCCCACAGAATGATGATGGGACTTTTGAGGTACTGATTTACCCTCTCTGAAAGATCAGACTGACATAATTAATATCTTAACAAAATGTAATATTTGTGTTGAAAAAACAGCATAATGAAATCACCAAATCAGGAGAAAATACATAAATACAAAATATAATAACCGGACAATACAGTACAATAACCAGAATCAGTCCGGATTCTCCCAGTTGGCGGAATGATGGTGAACTCCAGTGACTGGTAGATGTGGGATACGTATCTGTTCTTCCCAACGCGTTTTGCCAAAAGCGGCTTCCTCAGGGGAAAGCTAGCAGAAACCAATTACAGGTATCCGTATCCTTGATACTTTCTGAGAAAGAAGGACACTCTGTATTTAGACCTCTGACCATATCACTACCAATCTCATGTTGCTATAGCGAGTAAATTTGATGCGCCAAATTGACGCTGATGAATCTGCGGATGCCTGACGCTGTTTTATCCTTACAAGGTTGTCCATTTCTGGAGGACAGTTCCATATGATCTACAACTATTGAATTCAATGATGTTGTCATAAGACCGCGTTAATACAATCCCTAAAAAATTTGGGTGGTGTGTGCAGACAGTCGGACATCGTCCTTCCTCACTTTGGCGCATCAAATTTACTCGCTATAGCAACATGAGATTGGTAGTGATATGGTCAGAGGTCTAAATACAGAGTGTCCTTCTTTCTCAGAAAGTATCAAGGATACGGATACCTGTAATTGGTTTCTGCTCGCTTTCCCCTGAGGAAGCCGCTTTTGGCGAAACGCGTTGGGAAGAACAGATACGTATCCCACATCTACCAGTCACTGGAGTTATCCATCATTCCGCCGACTGGGAGAATCCGGACTGATTCTGGTTATTGTACTGTATTGTCCGGTTATTATATTTTGTATTTATGTATTTTCTCCTGATTTGGTGATTTCATTATGCTGTTTTTTCAACACAAATATTAAATTTTGTTAAGATATTAATTATGTCAGTCTGATCATTCAGAGAGGGTAAATCAGTACCTCAAAAGTCCCATCATCATTCTGTGGGGGCAGGGTCCTACCCCACACAGATACTATTTCTTATTAGTACTGAGAGAAATGATACCATGCAACGGCCAAATATAAATTGAATTAGTACAAGCCCAATAAAAGCTGCCTAAAGTCGCTGTCTTGTTATTGCGATTTTGCCCTTTGCCAGTATTAAACGCATTTAGCTTGTTATTTGAAAGATGCATGGAAAAGAAAATATTCTCATGAGACAAATCTAAATGTACTACATTCATAATTGGCAAGCCAATACAATTTAACATAAGGGTTCTACTTCTTCAGTCAGATGGAGAACACAGAGATCTCATTCCACCTACCATGATTCCAGCTGTGCAGCTGCAGTTGTTATATGTGGACATCTGTTCACCAGAGTAGTTCCATGACCCCAAGCTGTTCTCAGACAAGCATTGCCTATAAGAAACATGCCAGATGAATGTAATAAATCTGATGGTGCATTTAATAATTTGCTACATATTTCCCAACATGACCCTTTAAACTAACCATTCTCTCACCTATCAACTGCAATTGGCTGCACTGAACTAGGTGATTTATCGCACAATTTTATGTCATCTACTATTTACCTAATGTAACTGTTTTCCTTTCATGATCTGTAAAAACATATGGCTTACTATCTGCATAAACCACATAAAGGTAGTTACCTGCATGTTTGGACTTAAAATGTATCTTTTGAATTGTTTTCAATTTAGATTGAGTAGAGAATAATTAAACCCCCTGGTTTTTTTTGGAGGGGGGGGGCTTAGTCCACTAAGGGAATAGGGGGAATCCCCTCTGAGACAGTTATCACCAGAACAGGTGTCCCCATTGGAAGATTTCCCATAACTTCCTGGTACAGCAACAAATTTAAAAACATTTAGATTCACCATAACTTTTCATACCAGTGGCAATAGCCACTAGGATGCATAGAGAGGTTATAGAACCTCTGGGTGGAAACCGACTGCAATTAAAACTTGAAGGTGCTAGCCCCAATCTATTCAAAACTAAAAGAAAAGTTTTGGCTAGAGATGCACTTTCAACAACTAAATCAGGGATCTCATCAGACGAAAAAAAAAAGAAAAAAAACAGGTTAGGTTAAAGCCTGACTTTAAGGAATATTTGTCAGTAATATATTCAGTGGTGCCGCCCCCCCTAATCCATACACCTGGCCACTAATCTACATGCAGGGAGCCAGACGCATGGATTCCAATGGAGTTTTTTTCGAAGCACATGATTAGAACTGAAGGCTCTAATTGGCTTCAAAAAATGGTGGGCTTGGGGCGCAGAGCACTATGCCTGAAGCCCACCCAGTTGTGTGACATTAGTGAATTAATATTGGCTAATGTCTTCCTGTTCCTCCTCCCTGCCAATCGGGTCTCAGGATCAGTTTCCTTATTTCTAAGACCCGATTGGCCCTGAGTCCTAACTCCTGATTGGCAGGGAGGAGAAGTGGCCACCGGGACTTGGGAGGAGATGCAGGGGAAAGCCGCCAAAGCCATGACCCGGATAAGGTAAGTGCGAGGCTGGTGGGGGGCGTTCGAGCAAAGGGGGGGGGGGAAGCAGCAATCGATCAAGTGAGCAAGAGGTGGGTTATGTGGTTGGTTGGCTGGGTGACTGGTTGGCTGGCTGGCTGGGGGCCGCCCCCCCCACAAGAAAATTGAGCATGAGCCGCCACTGAATCTATTAGAGATCTGTGTACATAATGTATGCCTTTGTTGCTAAACTGTCTATATTGTTGAGGCTTTAATGAGTTGCTCTTTCTGTACTGAGAGTCTGCCAACAACCAAAAAATAACTGACTAAATGTACCTATCCTACAGATAAATATTAATTCAGTTTGTTGCAGAATTTTGATAGCAAAGTGTGCAATTTAGCACAAAATATTGACTAAATAAAGCTGTATATCAATCACCATCCCACAGAAAGGGGTGCATGGTAATAGGATATTCCTATTAAAACTAAACCAGCACCAGAGACGACCCTTAATATACACAGAACAAAAGAGCAATGAAGATATAATATACAGGGGGTCATAACCAATAGTAACCCATTAGGACAAGAAACTTTTACAAATTAAATATTATACTTACGCCCCATTGTCCAAGCAGAAATTGTCTATACCAGGGAATGAAGACATTGCCTTCATCAAACTTTCACTGCTCTTGTTATTTATGCTGAAAAACAGTAAAAATATCAAGCAATGTATGAAAGATGAATTGTTGCAAAGTGTATATTCTGTCATATGAAACTATTTACATTTCCAGAAATGTAATGCAGCAATGGATAATTTATAGGTTTTAATAATCTCTTTAGATTTCCAATCTGTGTGGATAAATGGATGCAAGGAACTTGACAAAAAAGGATTTAGGTTTCAAATAAAAAGAAGAAAGAAATGCCTAAATTAGTCCAAAATAGCTGGCAGAGACCAGCTTACATTTTATAATACAGCATGTCTAACATTTCCAAAAAATCAGTATTATATTAAAGACACATCTCAATAGAATGTTTTTAGTTAAAAGGACAAAGTACATGGTAATTGTATTCTTGCAGGTGATTCCAGCACAATATTTTTTATTATAATGCATGAGAAATGTGCAAAGCAAAGTAACCCATTGCAATCAATCAACAGCTGCCATTTTTCTGGCTGTTCAAAACTGATGAAGATTCGCTGTAGTGCCTTATTAAATGAGCTTGAATTCTATTGTATTAGTAAGGTAAAGTATAACGGAAAAATTGTACTGACACATGGAAAACTGTTTGAAGAGAAAATTTGAATTATTTGGTATGGTTACGTGCATATTTTTATGCTTTGCACCACCTTATTAAATACATTCCTTTCACCTAACAAAATAGCACAAAGATCAACAGTATACACTGAAACCAATCAGAAAGAAATAGTATGATGATTGCATGTAACTGATAGCAGCTAGTGGTTGCTTTTTGTTGCTCTATGCACTGTGCTATTAAAGCAAATTCAATGAGGTTGTTTTAAGGGGTAGAGCATGTTCACTTTGCAAGGAAATTTATAGTGGTGGAAATTCACTTTGCAAAGATTCCCAATCATGTGCAATGAAATTAAAAAAAAAAACAAACAAAAAAAACCCAAACTTTAATTTTGCTTGCACATGACTGAATGATGGAAGTCAGTCTCATTCACTAAGATAAAGGAAAATCTGGTCCATCTTATAGAACAGCCCATTTGCATTTAGTAAATCAATCTCACTGTTTCTTATAGAAGGCCAAAATTTTTAATAGAAAAAGTTAGCTTATGTAATATAAACATTTAAAAAATGTCATCCTTAGCTATCTGTCAAACATTGATATGCTTAACTATATCTGTATCCGTTTTATTATTTTCCTATGTACAACAACGGGAACTACACCCGCAAATTGTTTGTAACCATATGTCTTTTGTCATTTACTTCAATAAAAACATTGAAACAAAAAAAATGTCATCCTTACCCAAATACCACTGCTTGATCTGTGGTGCCATACAGTTCAGGAGTTAACAAGAGCTTAGGATATTCTACAGTACTTGTTGAGAGTGAGCCAAGGCCCATAGCCGCAATAACAAACAACACCGGAAGGAGGATCTGAGAAATTAGACCTTTCCAGTTCCGCTTGGAATTATGAAATCTCTTAATGAATATGGCCCCAACCTTCTTAAAGAAGAGCTTCATTCCTTTCACTCGTTCTTTCTTGGTCAGAGGTTGGTCTATTTAATTTAAAAAATACAGAAGGTAAGTAATATTTATTTTAATCGTTATGTATCCTACATGCTCTTTGGTAGAAAATATGATTCATCAATACTTTTGTTTTAAATGAGAACAATACATAAATATAAATGTAATTTTCATTAGAGATGATACAGATACCTGTTTAAAGAAAAATGTACCTATCTAGAGAACACAAGGGTAAAACATTTCCTCAATCGCTCTCCTCACTTCAATATGCCCATTACTCCATCTGTCAGCATATCAAGGAATTCCTCACTGAGTTTAATTATAATATTCCACTGAAGTAAATGGCAACATAGAATCCTAGATTCATTTTTCAAAATGATTGCAAGTTTGTTTGTAGGCTTTGTCCTAGTAATAGCAAATGCAATCTTACTTTTGCACAATCTATAGTAACTATAGATTATGCAAAATAAAGATTGCTATTACTAGGACAGAGCCTACAAACTTGCAATCATTGCTTGATCGTTTCATGGAATGGCAGCCGCGCAGACCCGGCCGATGGCCCGCCAGTGCCCGCGGCCGCTGGCACGGACAAGAAAAGTCTGCTCCGTTCTGTTGTTGATGTTGTGTGAGCGAACCAGCTCAGCCAGCGCACCACTCGGCGACGCACTCAGGTGACTCGCCACCTTTCTCCTCCTCCTGACTTTGAGCACATCATAGACTAGTTTGCGTCAGTGAAAGCAAGGAAGGTGCAGGTGTAATTTTTATGTAGTGCCAATCCATAATTTGTTAATTGAAAGATTAAAGAGCTTGACTTGTAGTTTTGTTAGCTTTTTTTTGTTAAGGATATCTGAAAGAGATGGGTTTCAAATGTTTTGACAGGGGCGCAGTTTCAGTGCTTGCCATAGGCTCCATTTTCACTAGATACGCCTCTGGGAAGATCAAAAACTCTGTATGTAAACAGAAAATGGTTTATGTGACCAATGGGGATTACTCCTCGTTAACATCACAGGTTACCTCTGTTGGGGGAGAGGATTAGTTTATCCATATTCTGGAGCTTAAGATGAAAAAAGAAGAGAGGGTATGACAGATCTAGAAGAGTGGGAGAGAGAAGGGAAAAGAGAGACGAGAAGAGAAGAGAGGGATTATGGAATCCACCTGAGGAGGTGGGGGGAGGTTGATATCATCTCCTATGAACTCAAAAACAGCCTGGTGATGTGTGATTTTAGAGCATTGCTTGCACCATTTATGGCCAACCTAAGATGAGTCCAACCACACAACAATAACCACAATTTATTTTAACCCTCTTCCCAAAATAATGACTTTATACAGGGAGAAGGATAAGGTCCACCCTAAAACATATATTATTTAAGGTTAAATATCCTATTTTAGCAGACTGAATAAAGCCTTTAAAACATTCCTCTGCAGACTTTGGAACCTACCATCTTCCTCATTGAAACTATAAGAACTTGTGGAAGAGTCATTCTCCATTACATAATTGTTATTAGGAATAGGTACAGCCCTCTGGGAGAAATGTTGGTCTTCCTCATCAAGTCCATCAGTCAGCTTTAGGAACACCTGCAACAAAGTAAAAGCAGTCAACATCTGTAACCAGAGAAACCTTGTGCTATTTTATAGGCAGAGGGACAGCAGGCTGAGCAAATCAATCCTGATTTCTATTTGCCTGGCTGTGGACTTCTTCCTTGAGGATCCCATGGCATTCCCAAGTCAGCTGTGAGATATAACTCTTCTGTGACTGGCCAATAGTCTCCTATAAGTCTTGTCTTAAAGTACACCAAACCCAAAAACATAAATATAATATACGTTATTGCACCTTTCCATCATTAGATGTGATGGCAACATTATTTTTGTTACTCTTTTTTGCTTTTTTATTTCCTTTATTTTTTACCTATTTTCACCTACTGATCTGGCCAGAACATATTTTCTGTCTTAGGGTGGTGCCAACCTGTGGAGAGGTTAGTGTTGGATGGGTTAGTAGATTTAGATGGGCATTACATAAATGACCAACAAATTAAAGCCAAACTCCAGCTAACACTTTTTAAGCAGATACAGATCCTATTTTCCCTTTGTGACATTAACAAAATTAATACTAGCTGATTCTAGTAAGCACCCCTTTCAGTGCTAAATGGTTTGTGTCAGCTTTCTAACTGCTTCTTCTGTTGGACAGATTGGTCTGTTAAAAAAGTTGAAAAACAACAGACATTACTGGCAGTATCAAATGTGAGAATAAAGGAAAAAAAGACATAAAAGAAAAATAATGCAGGCATCACAGCTAAGGACAAATAAGCTATATTGCATTTCATTTTTTTAACTTTGGATATGATTTAAATATCCTTAATGGGAGCCTTCCAGGAAGAATTCATAGTAGATACCCAAGCCCTCTCAGGTTCGATGATTGAACACACTTTAGATGTGTTACAGTAAAACCGCCACCCTTTCTAGATTATTTTAATAGAGGTATGTTCAGTAAAGGTATCTAGAATGTTGCAGTGGAATGACAATATACCATGTTTTGTGTCTTTTAAGGTTGTACATGCTGTGTGTACTGAATGAAGAGAGTTACTGCGCTGTCATTTTGGTGATTATAGGGCTTGAACATTTTTCAATACTTTGGTTTCTCAAAAAGTTCATGTGTATTCTCACCTCTTCTATAGTTGTATCTGAGATTCCATAGCAGCCTAAACTCAGTTCATGCATGTTAGCATCCAGATCTCGGAGTAGAGATAAGTAGGCACTTGATATCTCAGCTCTGAATTGTGGTAAGACATAGACAAGTTCTCCTCCCACATCTTCTTTTAGTGTTGCTTCAGGAATATGTGATTGGATAAGAGCTGTCACCCTCTCAGAATCGCATAACCTATCATCTTTCTGGTTGGGGAACTGAAATAGAGCAGATTTAATGAGAAGATGCAAACATTTGAACAGAATACATGCATGTTTTTTTTTTATTTAATCAGGTATACTGTAAGTTTATTAAAGAAAGTCAACAAACCACAGAAAACATAAAAAAGTGTGTTCCATAGAGTCCATGCACAATATACCATATCATCTAAAATGAAGTACAAAGTCATATCTGATTACTTTTAGCAATACAGAATAGCTATAGTCATTTACCTCACATGCAAAATAACAAAAAAAGAACCGTATCTTATAAAGCAAATCCCTGTCAACTGCCCTTCCATCACTCTACGGGGTAGTTCCCTAATGATATTGGTTGACTTACATGATCTACTGGCACATCACAGTAGTAATCTATCAAGTATTAAGTCTACTGGAGATAGGCCTGGTACAGACAACCAATTCCCCCATAATTTTTCAAACTTACCTGCGGGTTACCTCTATGCGCATATATCAATTTTTCATACCTAAGTACTGTGTCCATTCGGTCTATCCACATCTGCAGTGTTGGTACCATTTGGGAGATCTAATGCAGCGCAATACGTCTATGGGCCAGGAACAGTGCCCTGCTAGCTGCCTCCCTAGGGTAATTATACTGAACCCCTCTTCCAGTATGCCTAGAAGTCAGGGCTTAGGGTCCATAGGTATTTCAGTAGAGAGAGCAATATTAACCATTCTCAAAATTGATTCCCAGTATCTGTGAAGTTTTGGGCTACACAGTAGATGTATAAGATCCCCAGTGTTCCTACAGCATTATGGGCATGTAGGGTCTAGATCAGTGGTTCTCAACTCCTGTCCTCGGGACCCACTAACAGGCCAGGTTTGCAGGATAACTGAAATACATCTCAGGTGTGATCATTTGCTGCTCAGTGATTGCAGTATTCTAGTCTGCATCTCCCCAAGGAAATACTTAAAATCTGGCCTGTTGGTGGGTCCCGAGGACCGGAGTTGAGAACCACTGGTCTAGATGAAGACCCATGGTGTGTAGCTTAACCACTTCAATACAGGGCACTTTCCCCCTTCCTGCCCAGGCCAATTTTCATCTTTCAGCGCTGTTACATTTTAAATGACAATTGCACGGCCATGCAACACTGTACCCAAACAACATTTTTATCATTTTGTTCCCACAAATAGAGCTTTCTTTTGGTGGTATTTGATCACCACTGTTTTTTTTCTTTTTTGCTAAACAAATAAAAAAAGACCTAAAATTTGGAATAAAAGGAGTTTTTCTTGTAAATAAGTACGTTTTCTCCTTCACCTATGGGCACTAATGAGGCTGCACTGATAGGCACTGATAAGGCAGCAGTGATAAGGCAGCACTGATGAGGTGGCACTGATGGGCACTGATGATGAGGCACTAATATGCAGCACTGATGGGCACTGATAAGCGGCACTGATGTGCACTGATAGGTGGCATTGATATGCAGCACTGATGGGCATTGATAGGCAGCACTGATGGGCACTCATAGGTGGCACTGATGGGCACTGATAGGTGACACTGATGGGCCCTGAAAGGCCGCACTGATGGGCACTTATAGGTGGCACTGATGGGCACTTATAGGTGGCACTGATGGACATTGATGGGTGCTGATGGGTGGCACTGATGGCCACTGATAGGCAGCACAGATGAGGAGGCACTGGCAGGCATTACTGATGGGTACTGATTGGCATCTCTAATGGGCATCTCTAATGGGCATTGATTTGTATCCCTGGTGGGCACGGGTGGGCATCCCTGGTGGTCTCCAGTGGGCATTCTTGGTGGGTCTGCACTGATAATCAATGCACTGATTATTATCAGCACAGACCCCCCTGTCAGGAGAGCATCCGATAAGCTCTCCTCTACTCGCCCCTTGTCAAAGTGAACAGAGGAAAAGCCGATACATGGCACTTCCAGGTTAGGATGTGACCAGCTGTGATTGGACACAGCTGATCACATGGTAAAGAGCCTATGTCATAGGCTCTTTACCATGATCGGAGATGCGGTGTGTCAGGCTGACACACCACACCACCGATTGAGCGGCTTATCCTGCTGGACGTCATATAAGGTTCAGTCAGGATAATGAAAACACTTTGTGGCCATCATATTGCTGTAATGGTGGGTGGGAAGTGGTTAACTGGGGTGCGTTGTACCCTCAATAAGATGTATAATTGAGACAGTCTATTTGATGCATTCATAGAGAAGAAATGCACCGCCTCTAAGGCTTCCTTCCAGTGATCACCAGATATATCTCATATATCTCTCTTCCACCTTGTCATAGCAGAGTTGGGGTATTGCGTATTGCTCCAGATAGTCAGTCAAGAGAAAAACATAACACCAGAATACATGTCATTTTCAGACAAAAGTTACAGTATTCTAAATCTGAACTCCACAGTTAAAATGCATATGCAAGTCCTGTTTTAGCTACCAAAACATTTGTAACTTTGTTAAGCTGAATTTATGATTCACACAACGCTGCTTTTCATTTTCATTTTTTTAAATCAGAGTGACCATGTGTTTTGTATACCCTTTCCTAGACAACACTTGGTTCCCCGCTCTGTAGCACATCATATAAAAAGTATACATATTTATTTCCTGATTTTAATAATAAACCGCTTCTAGAAATACAGTGGCAGATGACTGTCTGCAGATTGTTACATGTGCATCTGTTTATATGTAAGTGTAAAATACAGTGGAACCTCGGATTTTGAGTAACGCTGTTTACGAGCGTTTTGTAATATGAGCTGTTTTTTTTTTTTTTAATTTCGACTCGGTTTGTGAGCACTGCCTCACAAGGCAAGCAGGATTCAAGCCTCTGTGTATGCAATACCGTATGTGGCCAGAGGTGCGGGGGCACTGGAGAGACGCTCTGAGACACTCGGAGATGCTCGGAAACACTCAAAACACCCGAAAGTGCCAACAGTTGCCGAGTGTCTCTGAGTGTCTCCGAGCCTCACCAGCGCTCCCGCACCTCTGGCCACATACAGTACTGCATAGACAAGCAGTGGTTGTGGAACGAATCACCTGAGTTTCCATTGTTTCCTATGGGGAAACTTGCTTTGATATACGAGTGCTTTGGATTACAAGCATTCTTCTGGAACGAATTATGCACGTAATCCGAGGTACACCAAAGAAAAAAAAAAAAATGAATTTGTACAAATGGCATAAAACACCTTTATGTAAAAATTAAATGCCCATTAAAAGATAAGATTAGAAACAGCATTTGCTGCAATATTCAGCTTCTGTACAGAGATTATTTTACATAGTACTGTTTTTTTTTTATGCTGCTAGTTATCCTCAGTCCTATGACCAGCATCATTCAACTCACTTCCTCTGAGCCCATGTCATCCTGAACTTGCCCCAGTCCGTGACTGAACCATGAAAGGGAAAGCAATACAGTGATGATGAACATTATACTAAAGATTCCAAAAAAATGTAATTAACTTAAATGCCCACTTCACTATCATGTTCCATCATGACAACACAGTTTCTTATTGCTTTATTTGTCATAACATCACAATAATGTTTTAAGCTTTAACAGACATTTAAAGTGTTTGTTCGCCTCATTCAAGGTCAGAATGATAGCAGAGAAGAAGAGCAGAATGGATACAAATGAGATTATTAATTGGATTGCAAAACCCTTGCATTTAGCATGCAGTTTTCAACCCACAGTTGTCAAGTTTCCATGGAAAGTGAGCGGCATGTCTGTATTTAATTGTTTGGCCTTGTATATCTCTAGTGCCTTCATTAATGTATGGTCCATGCATTCAATCACAAAGTTCTTTATGCACAGGATTAAAGGGGGCTGTAGGAGGAAAGTTGGAATCTGTTCCACGTCCTGGCGCCCACTTATCATAGTTTATGCATGCACAGTGCATCATTATACTGCCTTTGCTTTTATTTCATGGCCTTGTGATCGAGGCATGCCTAGATTGTGAATTAGAACTTCTAGAGTCGATAAGCCGGTTCACACTAGAGGTCAACCCAATAAGATTCATCAGGCCCTGATGTTTTAAAATCAGAAAATAATTAATTTAGCTGCAAACTTTGGTTCTAAGGGCTGATCTGAGCTAAGGAAAAGATAGTTATGTGTTAACCATTTCAGCTGGTATTTTGATCGTTTTGTTCAGGAGATAGATCATATTCTGCAGCTTTAACATTCTATAAAAAGGAATCTTACTGATCCTACTGGAAGGTAATAAACTGGCTACATTCTCATAAACAATTGATCTGGATATAAAATGATTGCCTCTACAAAGAATGGTAGATTGTTTCTTCGGATTGGCAACCTTTGTTTGAAAAAAAAATATTTTTTATCTAATAACCATATCATTTAACTACAGCTAAAATGACAATAATAATATATAACCTGTTTTGGGCATTTTAATTAATCAAAGGGAACATGTCATGGTAGAAATATGAGAGCTGTTTGACGATGTATGCTTTAGGGCTGTCATCCTGGTCTAGAGTCTAGACATTAAGATGTTAAATTGTAGTCTATACATCCTTGGCCTGTCTTTCTTGCTAATTCTTAGAAATAGAAATTAACTTACTTTTTTGGTGAGCGTGAGATGGTACCCACTTCCAAATTTCTCTTTGAGGAACATTGGGGTCCCGCAACACCTTAGACCCCCTTGCTCAAGAAAGGCAATGCGGTCACTCAGTACTTCTGCTTCATCCAGGTGATGTGTGGACAAGATTATTGTTTTATCTGAAGTCAAATGGTGCAGTGTTAATTGTCTATTTCTTGGATGCAAAAAATATGATTGCTACAATTTTGATGTCTTATCACAAAAGAGTTGGGAAAAGTTAGGAAGTGATTGCACTGTGCTATAGAAAATTCCCCCTTGAGGCTAAATTCAAATCACTATATTTAATACAAATAAAAAAAAAATAAAAAAATGAAAGCTTGCAAAAAATGTAAAAGTCACATCAAACATGACTTAAAGGTAAACATTATTAAAATATCTTCACATATTTACAGCTACAACTTCTTTAAGTGTTAGAAAAGGGGTGGCAGCCAATTTAAGCTTAGTTAGTTCTAACCAGGACTTCTACTTTAAGAAGTGAGATTGGCCCTGGTACCATGTGATAGCTGTGACCAGTAACAGAGATCACCCAACCTTGTTTACTGCTGTAACTGTGATCATTGTGATTGGTCACAGCAAGTACATGGTGTCAGGGCTGCTGACAGGGGGCACATGTGAACTGCGCTTCTGGCAGGATGTACATTGGCCGGGCGGAAGGTATTTAAAGTAGAAGTCTGGGCTAGAACTAACTTTGTTTAAAGCGGCTCCCACCCCTTCTAACTCCAATACTAACTACCCTGTAAAAGGAAGATGCATATACTCGCTCTCAGAGTGCTCCAGTCTGGTCATGTGATCTCCTTAGTGGCCAGCTACAGGGAAAAGGAGAAAAGCCGAATACAGATGGAATGTCAAGCCAGTGACGTCACCTTACTATGGGTATCCATGGTTGGCTGTCCCTTGCTCACTACTGAATCTGGCTGCTGGGGACTAACACCCCCTTCATTAGGTGTTAGAAAGGGGGGGGGGGGGTATTTTAAGCTTAGTTATTTCTAACCTGGACTTTTACTTTAATAGTAAAAGAGTATCCTTTTTGACAAATGCCTAGTTTGCAACACATTAAAACCACAGTGTAACTGCTTAGTAATAATGTCATCCATACATTATTGTCATGCCATTAAATTATTACAAATGTCATGTGTAGGTGACTCCTATATATATATATATATATAGGTGACCAGAATATAATGCATTGTACCGTTCAGGAGGCAATATTATACAATGTAACTCTGTAACTCTGTACCTTTCTTGTTTTTGGAAATGACTTCCCAGATGCTGCGCCTTGAACATGGGTCTACTCCGGTAGTGGGCTCATCTAAAACAACAACCTTGGAGCCACCAATTAGGGCTATGCAAATAGACAACTTCCTCCTCATGCCACCAGATAAGGTCTTCACAGGCTTGTGTCGATGACTGTATAGTCCAGTATCTTTCAATGTCCTGCAAACAAAGTAGCCAATATCATGCTGAAGACTGTGTATTGTTCTGTTGGGTGCATTCCTTCATGTTCACATGTAGGACAATGATACCATTTGAGTAGGGAATTTTAGACCTAACTAGCCTGATACATGTAATGCAGTTAGACAAAAGGATGAAGTGGCTTGAGAGAACATGCTGGCTAAACATAATTGAGCTTGCAATTGTTAACGGAAACCTGTATTATGAGTACATGGATACTGTGGTCATGCTTAATCAATGGCTTTAATAGCTTCTAAGGCATTGACCTAGTATGTAGAGCAGGAGTTCTGACTGCACTTTGTAATCAACATAATTGTTTCAGGTCAGTCAGTCATAGTAATTCTCCTACAGATTATAATTAACAATACTGGTAGTAGGCAGTATGGGTACTATCTAATAGTTTTGTGACCTTGTGGAAATCTGATACAAAGAGGCAATAAGAAAACTGTTCTGCTAACTGTTACTTTTGCTGATAATTGTAGTTGTTTTAGTTGTTTTAGAGAGTAAAGCAGTCAAAAAGAGAAAAAGGTCCATTTGAACAGAAGTCCTAAAAGTGCTTTTGTGTTTTTCTTTAAGAAAGTCCCAATCAGAAACAACAGGTATGTCACACCTGTCAACCTGGAGCAAACACAGTGTTCTTTAGGTGGTTCCAGGGCCTAATAGATCCTCATATGACCTTCTTGTAGTGGCTGAAGCAGAAGTAGAGGTATTTGTGCAGAACCTTACAAAATACACTCCCACTGGGAGATCCACTAGACTTGATTGGCGTTGATTTGTTGCATAGCTTTAGTAGTTCATTGGCTGGTTTCATGTTCTTGTAAAGCCCCGTACACACCGTTCGGCGATCGCACGTACGATCGTGTCAAATCGTATGTTGGCTGTTGTATGTAGCATACTGACTGCACTACACGATCGTACGAGCACAGAAAGAACGTCCAGGTGCATGTAATTAGCATCCAGCCATTCCTGACTTTGGAGCATGCGTGTTTTGCACAATACAACTTTGTTGTACCAACTGCTCTGTACACACGATACAACAGTCGTATGAGAGCTTGTTGGTACGATCAAGTTTTCTAGTCTGCTCATACAACTCCCTTGTACAACCGTCGTATGTTCGACTGTTCAAATCGCACATAAGAACGATCGATATTGCATACAACGGTCGTTAGTACGACCTGTTGTATGCGATCGTCGTCCCGTGTGTACGGGGCTTTAGCGTTATTTTAGAAAGGAGGTACCAACAGTGCCAAATATAACAATAATGACCTAATTATCGTTTAGTGGTAGTATACGTACAGTGTGTGTTACATTAATTGAGGAAAAATGTAAAATAATCGTAGGGAAAGCTGCCACTGCATCAGAGAAGCTATTCTTTTCCTAGTTTAAACTTTCCTTATCTTGCTTTCAAAAGGAAGGGTCACACATTCATGCACACAAAGGTGACAGTCACATTCATGGGTGCACCATAAAGATTTTTTTTTTTAAAGCAGGTTACCAATTTCATCTGCATGGCATTGCAGTTGTGTTATACAGCCAATTACACTTGTTTGAGTTCCTCTTTAAGAAAAGAAAACTGTATTACAAATGTATGGATGTATACTGTATAGAAAGTGCATTCTTTCTAGAAATAAAATATTCAACAACAGTGCACTGCAGCAGTAAAAAGACCCTAATGGGCATTTGCATTTATATTGTGTTTTATATCTATACAGAATTCCAAAATGTTCCACAAACACTCTGCAATCAATATAGGATCATCCGGAAGAAAAAAAATGCAGCGAGGCATCGTTTTGCCATCACCTATCATTTTTCTGGACCATTGATCAGAAAGTTCAGAGCTAGAGATATTTAACTGTGATGAATCAGTACCTCTGTCTGTAACTTTCAGAAGAGACACAGAGGAGGAAGACAGATAAAATGGTTCTCATCAGATATTAAAAGGAAAATAAAAAACTTCTAAATTTCATCTGACTGGGAATTTAACTCAGATCTTGTCATGGCTGCCCTCTGAGGAGCAATTTGTGTTTTACTTTCCATTTAAACATAGCAAAAAATGTTCTCCAACCTAGGAAAGGTTTTAAAGTAAGACAAGGATTGAAGAACTTAATGTTATGTTTAGACATGCATTCAGCAAAATGTCTTTTGAGTATACCATAGTCCTGCTTACACAAAGCCTGTTCTTTCAAGATGCACAGGTCTGATTCGGAAATTTAATCCATTTCAATAGACTGTACAAAAAAGGTTTTCAAATCTAGAAGTCACTTTAATCCGTTCTAAGCATCAGTTTGCCAAATTGTTTCAATTCAGTTATTTTAACCGCTAACGCCAAAATTGGTTTTCAATAGATACATTTTTTTCCCCTAGATTAGATGTGAATGTGCCATGTTTCTTTCTTATATTTCTTTTTTATGCAACTGTAAGACAATTGTTGTTTATGCATAAATGATTTGAATTGTTGTAAGATGTAATTATAGAGAGCTGTTTTCAGGCTTACAAGTGACAAGAAAAAAAGACACTAATGTATTGCATTTCCCATTAAATATGTCTAAGTCACAGAAAAAGGTAATTTATAATAAAATGTATGTTGCAGTATGTATTTTACATTTCCCTTATAATTATTTGACTATACCAGATAATTACCAATTAAAGAAGACCTGTCAGGACTGCTGTCATTTGCTAAAGCAGGAGCTGCACAGGGGGCTGGTATAGTCCAACTCCTGGAAAAGGCACTAGTTCCAAGTCCGGTTCATGAATTGCACTACATAATCATACAAAAAGTGATTTGAAAGGAAAAAATCATCTAAAAATTCCAGTTAGTGTGGAATCCAAGCGGTAATAGAAAATCTTGTGATTTTCCACCCAGCTGGTGGAGCTGGATCACGTGACGTCGCCACGCACGAAGGTCGGCCATCTTGATGGTTGGAAATGTTCCCAGTTTATTATTGATGTACATGCGTGTTTTTATCCTACACATGGTGAGTGTGTTTGCTGGATTTTATTAAAACTTTGATCAAACATACTGCACTATGAAATGTCTCTTTGCCTTGTTGGAATTTTATATCCATCGGAGTCCTTATGATGTTGAGTCCACTTACGGGTGGAGGATTTCTAGTGTCTGGGTCTAGATGATTGGATTAGTAACAAGTGCAAGTGACCGCTGTATCTAGTGGTCCACTGTGGACAGTAAGAGTCAGTGTGTGTGCACCTGTTGGTAGAGGATCCCTGACAAGATTTTCTATTACCACTTGCATTCTATACTAATTAGACTATTTTAGATGAACTTTTCCTTTCAAACCATTTTTGACAATCCTTTAGCGCTGCACTTTTTGTATGATTATATATTGCTATTTGCCACCAGTGTATTGTGTCAGTTGCTTTTGCATTTTATTTTTGTAAGAGCAGGTTTATTACTATTTGCATGAATTGCACTACTTTAGGCTAAAGAATTAGCAGTGCCACCAGAATTTGGGCAATAGCATCGGATGGCAGCCTAAGCTGTGCCAGGCAACAAGTTACAAGTTACTTTTAAGAGTTAAAAAAAAAATCACTCTCTCATCTTTGAAATTGTATGTACACCTTTCTTGCACCCTTTACCAAACTGTATTATATTCTCTCGTGTCACTATGGGATTTTCAATGCTTATTTGACACCTAGCTTTATTATGTAACTTGTATAATAGGTGTGGAAATTATATTTTTCAATCTGTCGATGCATGCCTTCAAACACAAAAAAAAACATATGTACAGTATAAGATAAATACTGGCCCTTGTTGGAGCTTGGCCTGAATGTTTTGACCTAGTTGCACACTTTTATTTGTTGTGTGGGCACTTTGGCCTTTTTTGGACAATATAATCCATTCTCTTTCACGTATAGCTAAGAAGAAGTCAGAACAAAACTCATACATTCTGCATGGGGGTAAAAAATGTTGTTTGGATATAAATATAATAGTTATTAATTATAAATTACTCTTATTAAGGTATTTACCATGAAATCCCTGAAAGATGAAAGTCTTTTTAATGTACAAACCACTTCTTGGCATTCTTTGACAGTTATTACACGTACCTTTTTACTTCCTCATGGAGCTGTGTCATGTTCCATTGTGGAGCTTTAATAGATCCATACAGCAGCATGTGCTCCTTAGTGGTGAGGTGGTCAAACAGCACATCATACTGCATGCAGACACCTAAGTTCTTTCTGAATTTGCTTAAGCTTGTACGGATATCCTCACCATAGACATATATGGTGCCTGATGTGGCACTGAAAAGTCCTGTCAGCATGGAACTGTAGAGGAGGAAAAGTAAATGTAATAACAACTTTGTATTACAGTACTCCAGTATATCACCAAAACATCAAAAGCATAAACATTTTGTACTATCATAAGCTTGTTGTACTGCTATTCAGCAGCCCCTAATAGTAATCTCTTACCTTACTGGCACTGAAGGTATCCCATGCAGAGATTTCAGAGTGCCACAATCCCAGCAATTAAGCAATGATATGAAATTGTAATTATCTATGCGTGTATATACACTTACAGGCCACTTTATTAGGTACTGTACACCTGTTCAATTGCTTGGTAACACAAATTGCTAATCAGCTAATCACATGGCAGCAACTAGACGTGGTGAAGACAACCCGATGAAGCTCAAACCAAGAATCAGAATGGAGAAGAAAGGGGATTTAAGTGACTTTGAACGTGGCATGGTTGTTGGTGCCAGATGGGCTGATCTAATTATTTAAAAAACTGCTGATCTTCTGGGATTTTCATGCACAGACATCTCTATGGTTTACAGAGAATGGTCCAACAAAGTGAAAATATCCAGTGAGCGGCAGTTGTGTGGACAAAAATGCCTGTTGATATCAGAGGCAAATGGTTCAAGATGATAGAAAGGCAACAGTAACTCAAATAATAAGGCTACAATTCGCACTGGCTCACCAAAATTGGACAATAGGAGATTGGGAAAACTTTGCCTGGTCTGATGAGTCTCCATTTCAGCTGCGACATTCAGATGGTAGGGTCAGAATTTAGCGTAGATGAAAGCATGGATCCATCCTGCCTTGTATCAATGGTTCAGGCTGGTGGTGGTGTAATAGTGTAGGGGATATTTTCTTGGCACACTTTGGGCCCCTAAGTACCAACTGTGCATCATTTAAACGCCATGGCCTACCTGAATATTGTTGCTGACCATGTCCATCCCTTTATGACTACAGTGTACCCATCTTCTAATGGTTCCTTCCAGCAGGATAATGCACCATGTCACATAGTTCAAATAATTTCAAACTGGTTTCTTGAACATGACAATGAGGTCACTGTACTCCAATGGCCTCCACAGTCACCAGATCTCAATCCAATAGAGCACATTTGGGATGTGGTGGAATGCGAGATTCAATTGCATGTAAATGCTATCATGTCAATACGGACCAAAATCTCTGAGGAACATTTCCAACACCTGGTTGAAACTATGACATGAAGAATTAAGGCAGTTCTCCAGGCAAAAGAGGGTCCAACCCAGTACTAGCAAGGTGTACCTAATAAAGTTGCCGGTAAGTATATATATATATATATATATATATATATATATACACAAACACACTTGTATTTTACCAATACTACAGTATTTCTAAATATGTAGATAAATATATATTTTTCTTACAGTGTGGTAGTTTTTCCAGCTCCATTGTGACCTAGTAGCGATGTAATATGGCCTTCATAGAAATTTAAATTCAGATTTTTGACAGCGGCTTTTGACTTATATACTTTTGTTAAGCCATGAAGAGAGACCCCCAAATTCAGATCAGTAGGGTCCTTCTCATTATAGGGATAAAGTTCATCTCCTGCAAAAATATAACATAAAAATGAATATATTTTCCGTAATAAAGTTTTTTTTTATATATCTTAGTTCTATGGTAAATAAACCTTGAATGAGCAAGTGAGCATGCACATGTTATGCCAATACCGAACAAAGAAAATGGTTTGTTTTGCTGGCATCACCTCCAGCTGCACATACCCTACGTCCTTTCGCTTCTCTACCTCACTGTTATGGCTACAACTTGGAGGGCCCTTCCCCCACCCGACAGCACAGGGTGGCTCAACAGCTGATCACTAACCATCAGTGTAATCAGACCAAAGCATAGGTTCACGTTAAAAAAAGCGTTTGTAATTTTTCTTGTTTTCTAGTAGATAGTAGAGGGCAAGCATATTTGCTCATTGCATATACAGTATGTGATGATAACATTTCCAGTTTAGTAATACAGCCTAGTGACTGCTTTCTAAGAATTTACCCTTTTTCTCAGTAACGCCATGTTG
Organism: Glandirana rugosa; assembly: GCA_018402905.1. NCBI lineage: Eukaryota > Metazoa > Chordata > Amphibia > Anura > Ranidae > Glandirana > Glandirana rugosa. Next base: position 2,343,618 of record BLSH010539147.1, read on the forward strand.
CACAATGTTAGACATTAACAGTCCACTTGGTTTCTTGGAACACACACTTTGGATTCCACAACATTCCATCCAGAAAGATGGCAGAACAGGGAAATACCAGACAGCACCGATGCCGTATTGTCCTGAATAAAAATGATGACAAAAAAAAAAAAAGAAAACAAAATCATGAATTGGATCTCATGAATTGGTTAGATGCATTAGGCTTTAGTATCATGTAAACTAAAATGTATTCACCAAATTCTTTACCTGGAAAAACAATTCTAATGTACCAGCCAACAAGAAAGTAAATCATGGCATCTATCAGCATGACCCAGCACAGCCAGCCAAAACTAAAACTGTCATTAGGCAACGGAGATGAATACATATTATGCCACTGAATCCCTGCAACAAGAAGGTAACACTTATTAAGGCATTTATTATAGTGTTGGCATGTTCAAGCATTTCAATAGTAATTTCACCAAAACATCATTTCAAAATCATACCCACATGGAAATGGATTACAGTCAGGACCATCTTTAACGTGGGACAAATGGGGCAGCTGCCCTGGGCTCTGTCTTTGCTGTGGGGCCCAAAGCAGCTGCCCCTTGAGCCCGCGCTACCTGCAAATTTGGGCCGCAAAGATGGCACTGCAGAGTGCACTGGGGACACGGGAGGCAGGGCTATAATCCTGAGCCAGCAGAGAATGGGCAGGGGTGGAGCCAGGAGCTCCACTGATGTTCTGACCCTGCCCCATGTAGCCTGTATACTCAGGAGGGAGGCAGCGCTGTATTCCTCCGCTAGCAGAGAGGTGGCGGGGCCAGGAGTTCCACTGATGCTCTGACCCCGCCCCATACAGCCTGTATGCTCGGGAGGGAATGGCTGCAGTAGGAGTAGAGCTCGGAGTGGGAGCCCCAGCCCCGGACTTCTGAAAGTGCATGGTGAGCCGGGCTGGTAATGTATGTGCTTCCCCCCATAGACTGCCTGACTGCTATTCTAAACCCTGAGCTGTTGTTCAGCTGTAAAGCTGTGCATTGCTGAAAGGTCTCTGGTCATCTCCTGTAGTATGTGTGTAGTCTGTGACTGTCTCCTGTATTCATGCTCGCAGTCTCTGACCATCTCCTGTAGTATGTCTGCAGTCCCAGACCATCTCCTATAGTATGTGCACAGTCTCTGACTGTCTCCTGTAGTATGTGTGCAGTCTCTGACCGTCTCCTGTAGCATGTGCACAGTCTCTGACCATCACCTGTAGTTTTGTGCACAGCCTCTGATCGTCTCCTGTAGTTATGTGTGCAGTCTCTGACCGTCTCCTGTAGTTATGCGCACAGTCTCTGACCGTCTCTTGTAGTATGTGTGCAGTCTCACCCTCTCCTGATATGTATATTAATGTACTGCTTTACTTACTCAAATTTTTGGGATTGCTCCACTGCTCAGTGAGTGATAATGATGTGCAGTAATCTGTGCCAATCAATGGGTGAACAGTAGTGATCTGCTGTAATCTCTAGCAACCAGTCAGTTAGCAGTAATGATGTTCAGTAACCTCTAGCAAGCAATCAGTGAGTGTTAATGATGTGCTATAACTTCTAGCAACCAATCAATAAGTGGTAATGATGTGCTGTAACTTCTAGAAACCAATCAGTGAGTGGTAATTATGTGCTGTAACTTCTAGAAACCAATCAGCGAGTGGTAATGATGTGCTGTAACCTCTGGCAACCAATCATTGAGTGGTAATGATGTTCTATAACTTATACCAAACAATCAGTGAGTGGTAATGATTTGCTGTAACTTCTAGCAACCAATCAGTAAGTGGTAATGATGTGCTGTAACTGCTAGCAACCAATCAGTGAGCAGTAATGTGCTGTAACCTCTAGCAACCAGTGAGTGGTAATGATGTGCTGTAACTTCTAGCAACCAATCAGTGAGTGGTAATGATGTGCTGTAACCTCTAGCAACCAATCAGTGAGCAGTAATCTTGTGCTGTAACCTCTAGCAACCAGTGAGTGGTAATGATGTGCTGTAACTTCTAGCAACCAATCAATAAGTGGTAATGATGTGCGGTAACTTCTAGAAACCAATCAGTGAGTGGTAATGATGTGCTGTAACTTCTAGAAACCAATCAGCGAGTGGTAATGATGTGCTGTAACCTCTGGCAACCAATCATTGAGTGGTAATGATGTTCTATAACTTATACCAAACAATCAGTGAGTGGTAATGATTTGTTGTAACTTCTAGCAACCAATCAGTGAGTGGTAATGATGTGCTGTAACTGCTAGCAACCAATCAGTGAGCAGTAATGTTGTGCTGTAACCTCTAGCAACCAGTGAGCGATAATGATGTGCTCTAATCTATAGCAACCAATCAGTGAGCAGTAATATCGGGCAGTAACCTTTGCCAACCAATCAGCAAGCAGAAATGATGTGTTGTAACCTCTAGCAATCAGTCAGTGAGCGGTAATGATAGGCTGTAACCTCTGGCAATCAATTGCAGTCACTGCGTGATCTGCTGCAGTAAACTGACTTTGAGTCTACTGGTTATTTTTTTGAATGTCTCCGAATGGGGGGGGGGGGAAATGTTTGCCCAGGGTGTTCAATCAATATTAAAGACGGCCCTGATTACAGTTAAAACCAGAATAGCACATGTACTAAAGTACAAATGTGTCACAATTTTTGTATATCTATATATCATCAGTTCCTATTTCTAAACCTTGATTCAACTGGAAACGTTTTTAGTTTTCAACAGAGAGAGGAAAAAATGGAACCTGTGTTATGTTTTTATTGCTGTCTGTAACCCCATTGGGAGGATGTACCATCACTTACTGCTCCAGCAGCAAGTTCTCACAGGGACAGGAGGTGACAACAAATCTTTCCAATCACACAGACCACAACAAAACTAGTTGGGTTGATAAGAGATAGGACCCCTGTCTGGTTTCTATTGCTACCTGTTCCTTCTTGTTCCCATTATTTTATGGTTGCCATGGACCAGAACATGAGGGGAAATCTTGCCAAAAGGGTCACAGACTGTAATAGACAGCTAATATTCCCAACTCTTCTCAAATCTACCCAAAACTATAAAATATATTTTGTCTGGTTATAGGTTTTTATGGCTAATTTCTCTCTGGAACCTAAACAGAATCCATCAAGAAAAACAAACAGCTAAGAAACCTCACCTGAAAGCCTCAACTTGTTAACCCTCACATCAGTATATTCTGAGTATAACCACTGGGCTTCTTACGCAGGAATATGGTTTTGTGATTTTAAAGTGTATGTAAACCCAAAAATATTTTTTTTCTTATTTGGTCTCTTTAGGTCTGTTAGATATACCATTATAAGCATTTTCTTATATGTGTTCAATGGGCGCACAAAATGGCTGTTGGTCTTGCTGCAGTCGTATCAATTACATTGTTCTAAGTTATCTCTGAGGACTACAAACCTTTTCCCTGTATAGTATGGAGAAGAGGGAGGTTTCTGTAGTACTGACTCAGGGTGACAATACTGCTTTGCCATAGATACAATATACTAAGTGAGCAATATCAGTGACTCCTATCTCATTTATCAACTAGTGAGCGGCAATATATACTTTTTTTTGTCTTTGGCTTAGATACGCTTTAAGGAGAAGAATAGCCAAAGCTTGTTTGGCTGTACTTCTTCTGTGCATCACAAGAGTGCAGTTCGTTCTGCACTCCTGTAACCCGTTTTCAGCAGATAGCGCACTAACATCACAGAGCCGGTCCAGGCTCAAGCAAGATCGCGACAATGAAGTTGGGCATCCACATGCCTGACCCGGGCACCTGGCTCAGCTTCAGCAAGCCACTGAGTGCCTGAGTCGCTCCCGGTCCCTCCACAGCCCAGCGCTCCAGTGAGCATGGGAGGGGGCAGAGCAGAGAGCCGGTGACTGACAGTCACCGGCTCTCTGCTCAGGGAGCTCTGAGAATAGAGTGATTGGTAGTTTTTGATCGCTTGGTTCTCAGTGTTAGAGCCAGCAGGGGACAGATGCAGCATCTGACTGATGCTGCATCCACCTAGGTAAGTATGATTGTAAAAAAAGCCAAACCCCATACTCCTCTTTTAAAGTCTTGTCATCCTATTATTTATTGCTGCCTCAAATACACCATAATGATCTTGCTAGGTTGCGCCTAGCAGTTACATTTCCTATGCTAACCCAATTAGTCATTCTTTTTACTAATGCTGCTCCCTTTTCAATATTAGACTGCAATAAATCTGTGACCTCTTTAAACAGACATGGACCTCTGTAACTTATGCATATTTCTTCTGCAGGACACCTGCGATGTGGCTCTCAGAGAAAAATGTAAGACTTGCACGCATTTTCAGCTCTCTGTATCCTTGTATCTTCTGATTGTTCTGATATGTAGTTTTCAGTTGTTCAATATATGCTCAGTTTGAATTGCCCAGGTTTATGAGGAGGTAAACTGCTCTCAATTTATTCATTGGTCCATATATTGTACCTCACACAAATAGAACCACACTTTACCAAGGTGCCGTGATGTTGCAGTGTCTTGACACTTTTATTAGTAAATGCATGCAAAGAAAATCTTTGTTTTCAACATACATATTAGAAACAATTTATAGTAGGGCCTGTGCTCTGAAATGCTGGATTAAGCGCTGGCAAATTGCATTGCTTATGTTAAGTGCATATGTAAAGCTCAGCAGCTTAGCACTATTTTTATTTCAGTGTGTCATTTTGCATCTATGGAGATGTACTGCAGACTTAGATCATTCATTGGCTCACCTTCATTTTGCTCTTCAAAACGAACAATATACTGTGTGGCATAACTCAATGCTGTTGGAGAGAAAAGGCTCTATGGATAACAAACATAAAATAAGAGGTTATCAAAAGATTGGAAAGAAAAGTATTTGAGAAATTTGAGAAATGCATTTGTCTTTAGCAGTGTCTTTTACCGATTTAAGGAAAATAAGGATAGAACAATGTAAAACTTACCAGCAAGGTCTTTCCGGCAAAGGACAGATTGCTTTCTTTAGATACTACCACAATAAATGGAAAGAAGGTAATTATATAGATTAGGCTGCCACTTAGACCTGCCACATTTGTGTTGTGGAAGAAGACACTGATGAGGTAGCTCATGGCAATGACCGTCAAGCTATAATCCAGGAAGAACAGGAACAGGATGAATCCATTGCTTAGGATCAGAATTTTTCCACATTTTAAAATGATGACAAGAATGCTAACTGTGAGAATTAGGAAGCTTGCACTTTCAATGAACCAAGCAAAAAAGTGACTGCAAGAGTTGACTCCCATCATCTTCATGTACTGCAAGAAAATATAGATACCAATCCATTAGTCAAATATGTTTTACAATCTATGAATAATAAATATGTAAATGCAAAGGTTGAATTAATTTAAATATTGTGCACAATGTTTCCTGGTATATAAATATCAACCAAGCTTTTGAGTTTCAGAGGCTGGCCCTGTCCTCCACTTCCTAACCCTTACTATTGGATACCATTTTTGTGATGGACCAATAGTAAGGCTTATGATGTGGGAAAAGATAGGGTCCAACTTGTCCCCTCCCACATTCTCAAGCTGTAGTATTGTCTGTTTGCAGTTTGTATACCAGGGCATACTTAAATCCCCCCCCTAAAGTAATTTATACCTACAGGTAAGCCTATAATAAGGCTTACCTCTAGGTAAAATGAATATCTCTTAAACCTGTACAATTTAGGAGATATTCCACTTGCAATGCAGCCGCTGATGTCACGGCACATGCGCAGTGATGGCCCGGCATATAGTGCCAGACCCTGCCAGAAAGTCCGCCGGAAAGACGGGCTCCCGTGCATGCGCGGGAGTGACGTCTCGTGGAACTGGCCACTCACAGCGCCGGACCCGCGAACCCAGAAGAAGCCACACAGCGAAGATGTCCGCTCCTTCTGCAGGGACCGGGCAGCCCTGCAGGAGCTTCTGAGGTGAGTATTTCATAATGGGCTAGTATGCGGTGCATACTAGCTCATTATGCCTTTGCCTTACAGGTTTCTTTTCTTTTGTGGGTAGACAACTGCTTTAAATTCAGGGAACTAGGGGTGCTGAAATTTAAACTAGAATTAAAGTGTCTGCAATATGCTCCCAGGTGTGTTTTAAGAGGTTTTTTCACCTTTCACCAAGGTGCACTAGCCAGTAAAAGATGCACCCTAATACTATGACCAATCTTCACATCAACACAGAACATATGCTGAGTGGACTCTTTGAAGACCCTCCCCATCCAACATAGCTGTTTGTCTCAGCCACAGTAAATAAGAATTCTGGTTCATCTTCTTACATTTTTATAACAGCCTAAATATCCCTATTACTGTACTGGTAAAGTTGCTTTTCATTTAGATTTATTTTTTTGCTGCTTCTGAATTTACAAGTGCATTTCTGATACGTCATGAATGGTCATATGGAGTTTAGGACGAAAGGTCTTGGCATGACATTCTATATATAAAGCAGAAAGGAGACCATTTTTCAGTTGTCATTTCCTTTGAAAGGCAGCAGTGATAGCAAGTATGCATTTTCTGCATCTTCAGCTTTTTATAAGCATATTGTACAACTGATAGTCTTTTACAAGGTAAGACTGCTTAACCACTTCAATACCAAGCCTGTTTTTTGGGTTCGGTGTTTACAAGTTAAAATCATTTTTTTTGCTATAAAATTACTTAGAACCCACAAATATTATATATATTTTTTCTAACACCCTAGAGAATAAAATGGTGGTCATTGCAAAACTTTATGTCACACCGTATTTTCGCAGTGGTCTTCCAAGCGTGCTTTTTTTTTTTAATAAATTCAGTTTTTTTAGTTAAAAAATAAGAAAGCAGTAAAGTTAGGCCAATTTTTTTCCATATTGTGAAAGATAATGTTATGCTGAGTAAAATGATACCCAACATGTCATGCTTCAAAATTGTGTCCATTCGCGGAATGGCGACAAGCTTTGCAGCTTAAAAATCTCCATTGGCGACGTTTAAAAAATTCTACAGGTTAACAGTTTTGAGTTACAGAGGAGGTCTAGTGCTATAATTATTGCTCACGCTCTAATGATCGCGGCGATACCTCATATGTGTGGTTTGAACACGTTTTCATATGTGCACAGGACTTACGTATGCGTTCGCTTCTGCGCGCAGCTTGCGGGGACGGGGAGCTTTAATTTTTTTTTAAATTTATTATTTATTTTACTTTTTATTTTTACACTGTTCTTTTTTTTTTTTTTTAAAAAGATCACTTTTATTCCTATTACAAGAAATGTAAACATTCCTTGTAATAGAAAAAAGCATGCCAGGACCTCCTAAATATGAGATCTGGGGTCAAAAAGACATCAGATCTCATATTTGCAGTAAAGTGCAAAAGAAAAAAGTATTTTAAAAAAATGACAGCCCAAAAAAAAAATGGGCCCTTTAACCTGCCTAGCGGTATTCCCGAGCGTGACTCGGGGTTAATTTTCGCTACCAGAAGCGGTAAGCCCGAGTCACGCTCGGGGTACATTGCAGAGGGAGCAGCGGGGTATCCTTACCTGATCCCGGCAATCCAGCGATGTTCCCCGCTGTGATCGCCGGTGAGAGCCCCGGCGGATGTCTCCTCTCTCTCTTCCTGCTTCCGTCTGTGATGCAGCGTAATCTGACAGGACTGTATATATTGTATCACTTTTGAATCGCCTCTGTGCGGCGCTGCGGCTCACAGAGACGATTCAAAAGTGATACAATATATACAGTGGAATCCTGTCAGGTTACACTGTATCACCTCAGATTTTACCTCAGATCTTCACTGCTCTGGCTGCCCTTTTTGCCAAAAAAATATATAAAAAATATATATATTTTTTACCATGGCATCAAAGCGTCACTTTAGCATCACCAAAGCGGGTTTGGATCAGATAAGTGACAGCGACAGTGACACAGAGCCCCTCGCAGAATTGAGCGACAGCGATAGC
>BLSH010539147.1:2352934-2366555 GCA_018402905.1 Glandirana rugosa
ACGTCCGTGGTAAGTCTATAAAAAAAAAGTCGGTCGCTAAGACTTTTTCTATTTTCACCATAATCGCCGCCTAAGCGGCGTTCTAGTGAAAATAGTCGCCGTCCTCTCCACGGGGGGGGCCGCGAAAGGCTAGTAGAGGCGGCGAATGGCCTGGGCGGCCGTCGTCGCCTCTACTAGGCTAGGCAGGGGGGGGGGGGTCGCAGGCACTCGGCTGACGCGCCGACTTCGGCGAGTGAGCCGAGGTATCATACCGTCCCGCATTTACTGCAGTCTTCAGTGTAGGTGGGTTGCCAGAATTGGAGGGACCGCCATACTAATACAGTCCTTAAAACAAGGTTTTCGCCATGGTAAAAAAACGTACCTTTAAACCACAATACATAACATCCGGACGTTAAGAATCATTAATGAATGAATTTGGACTGGTTTCTTATGAGATCATCTGGAGAGTCTACACTATTTCAAACTTTTTTATTTTAGTACTCATACTAAGAATTGCAGGCCTACAATACATAACACCAAATTTCCATGCAAAAAAATGGTACCGCTTTTGGAACAAAATTCCTGACATAATCATACCGCCAGGGAGGTTAAGACCGTTGGGTGGATGTGACTTCTGACGTCATTTACGCCCTGCCATACTATGGAGCCGAGTGAGCGGCTTCAGCCGCGCAGTCGGCTCACGGACGCTGGGGGGGGGGGGACGGATCGGATCATCTCCGCTGCTGCCGGCGGGTCCGGTAAGCGGCGGAGATGATCGGAAAGCGCCGGGGGGGGCACCTCTCCTGCCGCTGATAAAAGTGATCTTGCGGCGAATCCGCCGCTAATACCACTTTTATCTTTTTCAGAATCGCTGGCTGAAAAAAAAATATCTGAATGGTGCCTGCAGCTGCAGGCACCATTCAGATATCACTTTTCAAAGGTAGCAACGTCATATGACGTCCACCTAAAGAGAAGTGGTTAAGGACTCATTCAAATGGGCAATTAAACTTATCCTCTGTGCAGAGCCACCGGCAGATGCATGTGCATCGGCCTCAAAGCTGTGAGCAGGCAGCCCGTAGAAGTGGATACTTGGACACAATCACATGTCAAACTTTGGCATGCCTCTGTGTGTGGATGCCGCTACGCGTGCATCCACTTTTTTGGGCTGCCTGCACACGGCCCCGAGGTCAATGCACATGCAGTTGTAAGTATCTGCTCCCAGATAGTAAGGATAACTTGCCACAAATTTGTAGCAGTATTGAATTGTAAATCTGTTATTTTGCTGCACATTTTCACTGGCAAGTTGTACACTTGCAGAGTACTTAAAGCACAACTTCTAGTTGACATGTTTCCAGTTTTGTAGCAAATTTGCGTGGCAAGTCTCTAGCAAGAGCAAAGTTGCAGTGGTGATTCTAAAACAAGAGCTCTGCAAGTCTACAGCATGATAATTCAACCACAGTGACCCCTGTGGTGGGATGACTAATGCACAACATAACTGAACCAAAGCTTGCAGCAGACTTGCAGAATGTTTGTAAATAAAATTGATCTGGAGTCATGCAATACAGACTTGCTGCAATTGTGCAACACACTTGTGAAGCCTGGCAAGTCTAGCGAGTCATTATTAAACTTGCAGCACAATTGCTTGCTATCTGGGTTACAGTAAAAATCTGTTGTAAAAATTTACCACCTTTTCCACATTTTGAGCTTTAAAATGCAATTAAGCCATCCCTAGCTATGATAATACACCAACATTTTCTAGTCATAGCAAACATTTGAGAATAACTCTTTTGTTGACCCATACCTCGTGTAGTCTAAGTTCTTTTTCATGTACAAGTTTTTTCACAAATGATGCTATAAAAAGGACCCAGGCAATCATCAATACAATGGGGAGGGAGAAGGACATGCTGAAGAGGAAACTGTGGAGAGAAATGAAGAATCACAATTTATTGATCTCCTGCCAGAAGTCACCTCATGGGAGAGTTTTAGGTTAAGTTATTGATGACTGTGGAAATATTTTCTTTAACTCATGCATGATGCTGCATAGTAACACTGTGTTGCAATTTAGAAAGCTAGGTACAGAAAAGTGGCGCCGTTGGCGGGTGCAACCTATCAGAATTCATTTTTGTTGGCTGACAGTGATAGAACTTCTGTTAGATTATTACTGCTATCTGATTTCCTCTCCTAGTGACAATGTGGACAGTAAGTGGAAACCTTCCTAATGGGCACCACAGTAACATTTGGCAAAGTTTATAACATTCGCTAAGCTAAACTAAAAAAAAAGCTTTATCTAGGCTTTGAATAAGTAATATACTATATGACCAATCATAGGTGTGCGCAGCCCATTGCATTAGGGTGTGCACCACAAAGCGCAAACACACATGGGTGTGTGTATATATGTAGGGCAGAGATAGGTGTCGGTAGTTTATTTTTATTTCTTTTTTTTACCATTTTGTTTTTTTATTATTTTCTACAATATTATATTTTAGAATTTTTTTACAATTTTATTTAGGAGCCCTGCTGGGGATCTTTGGTGAAATATCAGGGGTCTAAACAGACAGAGAAAGAGACTGAGGACAGAGATTCTCCAGTCCTTTTCTCTGCAGCCAGGCGGCAGGGGGAATCTGCACAGTACAGGGTGATTAGCCATCTGAGCATATCCCAATATATATATAATATCTCACAAAAGTGAGTACACCCCTCACATTTTTGTAAATATTTCATTATATCTTTTCATGTGACAACACTGAAGAAATGACACTTTGCTAAAATGTAAAGTAGTGTACAGCTTGTATAACAGTGTAAATTTGTTGTCCCCTCAAAATAACTCAGCACACAGCCATTAATGTCTAAACTGCTGGCAACAAAAGTGAGTACACCCCTAATTGAAAATGTCCAAATTGGGCCCAAAGTGTCAACATTTTGTGTGGCCACCGTTATTTTCCAGCACTGACTTAACCCTCTTGGGCATGGAGTTTACCAGAGCTTCTCAGGTTGCCACTAGAGTCCTCTTCCACTCCTCCATGACGACATCACGGAGCTGGTGGGTGTTAGAGACCTTGCGCTCCTCCACCTTTTGTTTGAGGATGCCCCACAGATGATCAATAGAGTTCAGGTCTGGAGACATGCTTGGCCAGTCCATCACCTTTACCCTTAGCTTCTTTAGCAAGGCAGTGGTCATCTTGGAGGTGTGTTTGGGGTCATTATCATGTTGGAATTCTGCCCTGCGGCCCAGTCTCCGAAAGTAGGAGATCAGGCTCTGCTTCAGTATGTCACAGTACATGTTGGCATACATGGTTCTCTCAATGAACTGTAGCTCCCCAGTGCCGGCAGCACTCATGCAGCCCCAGACCATGACACTTCCACCACCATGCTTGACTGTAGGCAAGACACACTTGTCTTTGTACTTCTCACCTGGTTGCCACCACACACGTTTGACACCATCTGAACAAAATAAGTGTATCTTGGTCTCATCAGACCACATGATATGGTTCTAGTAATCCATGTCCTTAGCCTGCTTGTCTTCAGCAAATTGTTTGCAGACTTTCTTGTGCATCATCTTTTGAAGAGGCTTCCTTCTGGGACGACAGCCATGCAGATCAATTGATGCAGTGTGTGGCGTATGGTCTGAGCACTGGCAGGCTGACCCCCCAACCCCTTCAACCTCTGCAGCAATGCTGGCAGCACTCATATGTCTATTTCCCAAAAACAACCTCTGGATATGACGCTGAGCACGTGCACTCAACTTCTTTGGTCGACCATGGCGAGGCCTGTTCTGAGTAGAACATGTCCTGTTAAACTGCTGTATGGTCTTGGTCACCGTGCTACAGCTCAGTTTCAGGGTCTTGGTAATCTTCTTATAGCCTAGGCCATCTTTATGTAGTCAACAATTCTTTTTTTTCAGATCCTCAGAGAGCTATTTGCCATGAGGTGCCATGTTGAACTTCCAGTGATTAGTTTGAGAGAGTGAGAGTGATAACACCAAATTTAACACACCTGCTCCCCATTCACACCTGAGACCTTGTAACAATAATGAGTCACATGACACCGGGGAGGGATAATGGATAATTGGGCAGAATTTGGACATTTTCACTTAGGGGTGTACTCACTTTTGTTGCCAGTGGTTTAGACATTAATGGCTGTGTGTTGAGTTATTTTGAGGGGACAGCAAATTTACACTGTTATACAAGCTGTACACTCACTACTTTACATTGTAGCAAAGTGTCATTTCTTCAGTGTTGTCACAGGAAAAGATAATATATATATATAAATCTCTAAAGCTCAATGGTCAGCAGTTGTCAGATACTAGGAAATGCACCTACTTGTCCTTTGTGTAGCAGGGGTAAGGCATGGGCTGGAATTGTACTGCAACATCATCCACACTCTTATTTGTCTGCATTTCAATGATGGCTCTATCAATATTCTCCTGTAGGTAGACAAAACCACGGCTGTACATATTCATAGTAGTGTGGGGTCCAGGAACCCAGAAAGTATCTCTGATGGAATTCGTGTTTTCAGAGAGTAGGGAACGCATGGTGATACTGTAGGAGATATGCTTTGGCATGTTCGATAGACCACGTTTCTGCCTACTGCTCCCAGATGAAAGATTGAAGTTCACAGCTGTAAGTATAAATATAATATTTAAAAATATAAAAAAAACACCCTAAAAAGGTAAACAATTAAATATAATAATTAAAATAATTAATTAATTTCATAGTCACTATCTCTGTTACCTGTTGTATGTTGGATCTCCAGAAAAATGCAACATTTTTGCCACTAGCTAACAGTGAGGAGCTGTTGCATGACCGTTCTCATTTTAAAAGAGAGCAGAGAGTTTTTAAGATATAATAAAGATCAGCAATGCAGAGATAGTAGGATTGATTTACTTAATATACTAATAATCTTCACTCAAAAAATGTTGAGAAACTTCACTCAAAATAGAACAGAAATTCGCTTTTCATGTAATTGGTTAATTGAAATGAATATGCACATGTAGCACTTAGTCTAGGTTCACATCTATGTGGCTGCGCTTGATGCGTTTTTCAGGCATGTTTTGCAGTGCATTTTGCCTTTTTAAAAACGCATTTTGCGTTTTTTTCTTTCACACTGTAAACACACTATAAATTGCTGGTTGCTAAGGAGGGGGCCAGGAAACCGGCCGCTGTGTCCATAACAACTGATGAGTCATCAGCTGTCAGCAGTAAAATTGCCATTAAAAAAAATTGTGAAAAAAAACTGCATGGTACCCTCTCCCCCAGGTCCATACCAGGTCCTTAGGGACTAGTTTGGAATTGGAGGGGACCCCACGCCACAATTTAAAAAAAATGGCATGGGGTCCCTCCCAAAATCCATACCAGTGTCATTTATATGGTGATCAGTGCATTTTTATAGCACTGATCACTGTATTGGTGTCACTGGTCCCCAAAAAGTGTCACTTAGGGTCAATAAAAAATAAATAAAAGTCCACAAATATATCCCCTATTTTGTAGACACTATAATCTTTGCGCAAATCAATCAATATACGCTTATTGGGATTTATTTTACCAAAAAATATGAAGAACAATACAAACTGGCCTAAACTGATGAATACATTTGTTTTAGTTGTTTATATATTTTTTGGAAATGTATTATAGCAAACAGTAAAAAATATTGTCTTTTCAAAATTGTCGTTTTTTGTTTTTTTATAGCGCAAAAAATAAAAACCGCAGAGGTGATCAAATAGCAGCAAAGGAAAGCTCTATTTGTGGGAAATAAAGGACACCGATTTTATTTGGGTACAGTGTCGCACACTGCTAACAGGAAAAAAGGACAACAATATGGCCTATTTATAATTTGGAGACCCTAACTATACCACTGGCCAGTGGGAGTCTAACATGCAGTCTGCCTGTGTTAGGGTCCTTGACCTCACTCTCTCTCATGGGAGTACCTGTAATGCAAGGAAAGGTCAGAAAAGTTCTGGGCTGACAATCCATATGGCAGCAAAGTTTTTATACAAAAACAGCAAGCTCTGTGCCAATACAGATGTCATTTAGGGGTCCATAAGTCAACAGTCTATATCTGGGAGGCCGGGGAAGAGGTCATGCCACACACAGGGGCTTTCCTCTCAAACCTGTCCCTTTCTCCCTCTATTTACTTTAAAGTCCATGTCTCTGGTAGGCCCTTTTGGATCTCTCTATGTACAGATGGAAGGACCTCTGTGTTTAGCAGTACAGCAGGCAGATCTCTTCCTCTATAGAGTAGAGCACACTTGCTCATAGCTCTGTCTCTGCTCTGCAGCTCTGCACACAGCACAGCTCCCTTGTCAATCTACATCCTCGTAGTGGCTCTCTTGCCGGGCTCTGTATGGCTTTCCAAACCTTCTCTCTCTCTATTTTGTGGCTCTGCTCACTCTGTAGCCTGGCAGACTAACCCCTCTCTTCGCAAAGCAGTTTCTCTGCCAGGCTGTCCCCCCTTCTCTCTCATACAGCAGTCCAGTTCTCAGCCCTCAGGAACCTCCTTACCCCCCTGCTCCCCAGGCTTCCTCCCTGTAACTTACTGCCATTGTTCTCTCCCTCCTGCAGTCTGGTGGGCAGGCTAAAGTCCAATAACAGATGTGGCCAATCAGGTTCCGTTTCTAGCTTGCTTCTCACAGCTACACTGTCCAATCCAGTGGTGTGAGACAGCGTGATAAGATATGAAGTAGCCACGATGCCTGGGTTGTATGGCACCCACCCCTAAAAGGGGCTGCCAACAAGGGCTGCACACACAATTATTTGAGTGACAATTCTCAACCCCCGAAAATCAGCCTTAGTTTTCTTGCAAAAGAGATAGATACATTATTCCGTTTTTTTTGAGTATCTTAACTCTGCTGATAAGATTTCAGATATAAAATAAAATAGCCCTAGTAAAATAATCCTATGAAAATTAATAAACTGAGAGGTGTTAATTACTGCATAATCTCCCTCTGTAAGTGAAGGCTTCCACAGATATTAGATGGCAGTTTCTGGATCTGGCCAGTCAGTATTTATACCCCTTGACATTTTCCACATTTTGTCATGTTACAACCAAAAAGGTAGATGTTTTTTATTGGGATTTTATGTGATAATCAACACAAAATGGCACATAATAGTGAAGTGGAAGGAAAATGATAAATGGTTTTCAAAATTGTTTACAAAAAAATATGTGAAAAGTGTGGCGTGCATTTGTATTCAGCCCCCCTGACTCAATATTTTGTAGAAACTCCTTTCCCTGCAACTATAGCTATACGTCTTTTTGGGGATGTCTCTACCAGCTTTGCACATCTAGAGTGACATTTTTGCCCATTCTTCTTTGCAAAATAGCTCAAGCTCTGTCAGATTGGATGGAGAGCGTCTGTGAACAGCAATTTTCAAGTCTTGCCACAGATTCTCATATGGATTTAGGTCTGGACTTTTACTGGGCCATTCTAACACATGAATATGCTTTGATCTAAACCATTCCATTGTAGCTCTGGCTGTGTGTTTAGGTTGTTGTCCTGCTGGAAGATAAACCTCTGCTGCAGTCTCAAGTCTTCTGCAGACTAACATGTTTTCTTCTATGATTGTCCTGTATTTTACTCCATCCATCTTCACATTAACTCTGACCAGCTACCCTGTCCCTGCTGATGAATAGCATCCCCACAACACGATGCTGCCACCACCATGTTTCACAGTGGGGATGGTGTGTTCAGAATGATGTGCAGTGTTAATTTTCCGCCACACATAGCATTTTGCTTTTAGGCCAAAAAATTTAATTTTGGTCACATCTGACCAGAACACCTTCTTCCACATGTTTGCCATGTCCCCCACATGCCTTCTTGCAAATGGGACTTCTTATAGCTTTCTTTTAACAATAGCTTTCCTCTTGCCACTCTTCCACAAAGGCCAGCATTGTGGAGTGCACGACTAATAGTTGTCCCGTGGACAAATTATCCCACCTGAGCTCTGGATCTCTGCAGCTCCTCCAGAGTTGCCATGGGCCTCTTGGCTGTTTCTCTGATTAATGCTCTCTTTGCCCAGCCTGTCAGTTTAGGTGAATGGCCATGTCTTGGTAGGTTTGCAGTTGTGCCATACTCTTTCCATTTTCAGATGATGGATTGAGTGCTCATAGAGATGTTCAAAGCTTGGGATTTTTTTTATACCCTAACCCTGCTTTAAACTTCTTCAAAACTTTATCCCTGACCTATCTGGTGTGTTCCTTGGCCTTCATGATTCTGTTTGTTCACTAAGGTTCTCTAACAAACCTATGAGGGCTTCACAGAACAGCTGTAATTATACTGACATTAAATCACACACAGGGGGACTTTATTTACTAATTAGGTGACTTCTGAGGGCAATTGGTTCCACTAGATTGTATCAGAGTAAAGGGGGCTGAATACAAATGCATGCCACACTTTTTAGATATTTATTTGTAAAAAAAATTGAAAACCATTTATCATTTTCCTTCCACTTCACAATTATGTGCCACCTTCTGTTGGTCTATCACATAAAATCCCAATAAAATTAATTTACTTTTTTGGTTGTAACATGACCAAATTTGGAAAATTTCAAGGAGTATGAATACTTTTTCAAGGCACTGTAATGGTGGGCCAGCATGCGTGACATAAGTTTCCGATGCTCAAATAACTAGGGGACCTGAACTGCACCTAATTTATAGCAGCTGAAATATACTTTGTTTAACCACTTGCCGACCACCCGACACAGTTATACTGCAGCAAGGTGGCTCGGCTCCCCGAAACAACATATCGGTACGGAGAATCGTGCACTAGCTTCTGTGGGCACACGTGTATGCTGATTGGCCAGAAAGGGTGCCAATCAGCTGGCCGCCCGCGATCGTTCCTTCCCCGCAGAGGCAGAACGGGTATCTTCCAAAGTAAACAAGGCAGATCATCTCCGTTCTGACAGGGGATGCCACAGAGATCTTGTCTTTCTGCTATGCAGGAAAACGGATCTCTGTGTTATCCCAGGCAGCCCATCCCCCATACAGTTAGTAAACTTACCTAGGGAACACAGTTAACCCTTTGATTGCCCCTAGTGATAACCCCTTTCCTGCCAGCGTCATTAGTACAATGTCAGTGCATTTTTTTTTAGCACTGATCACTGTAATAATGTCACTGGTTTCCCAAAAAGTGTCAAAAATGTAATTTAGGTGTGCAATATGTCCACGGCAATGTCCCAGCCCCACTAAAAATCACAGATCGCCACCATTACTAGTAAAAAAAATAAACAAATAAAACCTTTTCTTAAGCCAGTCAGCTTATTGGGTTTCTTTTTTACCAAAAATATGTAGCAGAATACATATTGGAATAAATTGATGAAAAAATTAGATCTTTTTACATTTTTTTATTGGGTACGTTTTATAGCAGAAAATAAAACATAGTATTTTTATATGTTTATATCGCAAAAAATAAAAACCGCAGAGGTGATCAAATACCAACAAAAGAAAGCTCTATTTGTGGGTACAGCGTCACAAGACCGCGCAATTGTCAGTTAAAGTAAAGCAGTGCTGTATCACAAAGAATGGCCCAGTCATTAAGGGGGTAAATTCTTAAGGGGCTGAAGTGGTTAAACTACTTATGGTATGTGTTGTATTTCATTCTAAACATTTTGGGGAATACATAGTCCTTTATCAAATCAAATAACAAACACAAAGCACTTTCACTGCTTATCCTTCTTGGTGTGACAACAATTAGGGTTATACTGTTTTCTCACATACCAAGCAATCAGATGTGTGAAAAACAGCTTATATAATTCCATCGTTGTCAGGCAATAATCGCCTGTTACCTGCAAATAGATTGTTGGTCTGCTGAAGCCGTTGCGCATAGGCCATCATTTCTTCAGTGGAGTTCATAGCTTGAATACGGTCATAGGATACGCAGGACATGAGGTTCAGCAGTACTTCACATATTTTTTGAAATGTTTGAATTAAATTTATATTATCTCCAACAAGTGAGATGAAGCTATCTGTTGGATTATAAAAAGCAAAAGAGAGATGTATAGAAAACTAAACAAAGGAGAAAAAAAAAAGAATCATAGAATGTCTACAAACATTCTAACATGGACAACTTCTTTATGTGACTTCCTCTGTCACTCTAAATATACTTGATGTTCCTACAAGGAGAGCTGTAATAACATGCAGTGATAATGCTCAAATACGTTGTGCAAATATTACCTTAACCGTGTCAATCATTCTGCAGAACGGTTAGCTGCAGAACTTCATTGTAAAGTCCTAGCACGAGTTAACACCTTGGAATACCCTTCCACCACCACCTTCCAAGGCACCAACATGATAGTGGCTTAATTGTTAACATTAGTTACTCCTACTACACTGCCTTCCGCACTCAGTGCCACAGCAAATGATCAAGTGAAATGCATCACTAGCAGCTGCTTACACATCAAAGAAAGCAAGTATGGAAGAATCACAATTACTCTCCCACAAAACCAGGGAGTATTGAGAGAATAGTGTAATGCATCACATGAGTCAATACTAATGTAATACAGCATTTATTTATGTTATATTTTGCAGCAAATAAGCACTATTGTTCAGGGCCAGAATAAAATAGGGGCTATTGGAGCTGCAGCTCCAGGCCCCTACCTTAATATAGGCCCATCCGTCCAAGAACTTCCCCAGGGCACCGCGGCGCTACCGCTGCCCACCACTGCTGTGAAAATGATTGGTTGCTTGGACTGCCTAGCATCCTAGCAACCAATCAAGTGCACGCAGGATGTAACTTCCTCAGCACCAGGCCCATGGTGCTCTTAACCCAGCCCTGTTATTTTTATATTTTATTTTCTTATTTTATTTCAGGCACTTATATAGTGCCATCAATTTACGCAGCGCTTTACATATATATTGTACATTCATATCAGTCCCTACCCTCAAGGAGCTTACAATCTAAGGTCCCTAACTCACATTCATACATACTAGGGCCAATTTAGAGAGGATCTAATTGACCTATAAGCATGTCTTCAGAGTGTGGGAGGAAATCGGAGTACCCGGAGGAAACCCACGCAAGCACAGGTAGAACATGCAAACTCCAGGCAGGTAGTGTCATGGTCGGGATTTAAACCAGTGACCCTTTTGCTGCTATGCGAGAGTGCTATCCACTACACTACTGTGCCGCTCATATCATAGATAATGCCTAGACCGGTTAAAGGTAAGTCTTGAGATAGACTAGTTCACTGCACTTAGCTAGGAGTTCACATTGTGGGCAAGATATTAACATAGGTCTCCTATCACATCTCATCGGGATCCCAACATCCCCTGCTCAAGCTCTGAAGAAGGAGGAGTCCTTACCCCTAAAATGCGTTGGCTGTAATTGATGTTCTTAACCAAGAAACATTTAAAAAAAGAGACTCTTAAATAAGATCCTTTGTAATAGGCACTTCTCATTACCTACTGCAGGAGAATGCAGTTCAGGAATACAGGTATGTCAACATTACAAATACAGGATCCTGTAGGGACCTTCTATAAAAAAATTGTATTTTCCCATCGTGCAAATAATGGGTTAGAAGGGATTGTTATGTATTACATTTTGTGATTACCTAATTTTATTTTTATGTTATGCTATGCTAAAACCATTGTGAATGTTAATGAAAAAATATTTTTACTGAAAGCTGCTGGTAGTGATTATCTTGTACTGTGCTACTGCCTTAAGTCCCCTTTGTTCAGGAAATATGATTGATGGCTATAATTTTGATAATCGTCTTACAGAATATAAAAAGGTAATAATCTGAAACGCATGCAAGAAAACCATGTGAACTGTCCAATCCTGATCTTGCCTTATTACTTACAAGTCCGTCTTAACAGACTACTAACGTAAATAGTATTGCAGACAATTCTAACTACTGTAGGCTTTTTGTGGTAAAATAGTACCCTCCAGTGGTAAAATAGAAGAATGCACAGTAAATGAGCTTACCAGTTTTGTTTAGTTTTGCAGACAGGTCTGTGACATTCAGGTTCAAGAAATCCTGCAGTACTCCACTTATAACAGTATTATTCAGTAATGTCTGCAAAAGCAAAAACTTTAGATGTCAATAATAGCTAATAACATTCATAATAGATCTTTATTTTTATTTTTTTTACCTCGTTTACATGCAGGAAAGGCTGTTCAACAAAGTGACATGGACAGGGGTTGATGCAAGCTAAATCACTGTCAGGGGTGCAGAAGATGTAAACCATGTGCAGAAAAAGTGACTGTTGTAAGCACTGCTGGCAGTGTTATAGTTTGTTCCATCCCCATTCACCAACACTTTTGCTAGACAGATTGATCAACATGTAAATGAGCATCAGAATATAAATAAAGGCATGTAAAATGTAAAAAATAATACATATAGTGAATGCTATCATTACATATACTTATCACATACAATTAATAGAATACAATAATTTTGTAATAGTGATCTTTCAAGCTCTTACACATGACAGCTGTACTTTTTAAAATAGAGGCAGCTGGGAGTTATTATCGATCACAGAGAATGCACTGTAAACCATCACTGTGTGAGTCAGGCGGAACCATACCTGTATTGTTCCAATGAGCTTTTGAGCTAGCTGCATAAAGGGCCAGTTAGTCAGAATTGGAGTTATGCTAGTAGATATATTATTTACTGTATTCATGTAACCCTCCACCTGAAGTATAGAGTTTTTGGTCTATAAGGGAACAGAAAGAAGAAATCCATTAATAATTGTTTTATAATAACTTTGGATGAGCACAACTTAACGACCATTAATAAAGTGTAATACAAGTTAAACATCTTCTCGTGAAAGATTACATCACTAGTGTTCACAGTTTATTTGCCTTATTGCTTGTATCCAGAACCAGATTTACCATTAGGCATGGCAGGCAAGTGACTATGGGCGCCACTCAGGCAGGGGGCCTGAAAACACCAGACTAAGTCCTGGTCTTTTACAGCAGCATTTGCTGTTTCCTCTCACTTCCTCACCTCTCTACTAAAATGTTCCCTTCCCAGCTGCCTACCCCCAAAATAAGTGCCATGAAATTAACATCTCCAGCACATCCAGCACCACCACCCCTTCCACCAGCCCAACCCTCTCCATCATGTGCAGACTGCAGGGAGGAAGGCAATATGGCTGGCTGTGCCCCCCCCCCCCCCAGGCTGAGGCTTGCAGGTACCTGCAGAGAAGATAACAAGCTGCCTGTCCACATGGCACAGCTGGTGCACGTAACCACTTCCTTACCGGGCCATTTCTGACACTCCTCTCCTACATGTAAAAATCATCATCTTTTTGCTAGAAAAATACTCAGAACCCCCAAACATTATATATGTTTTTTTAGCAGGGACTCTAGGGAATAAAATGGCAATCATTGCAACTTTTTATATCACACGATATTTGCGCAGGAATTTTTCAAACGCGTTTTTTTTGGAAAAGAAACAGTTTAGTGAATTAAAAAAATACAAAACAGTAAAGTTAGCCCAATTTTTTTGTATGTTGTAAAAGAGGATGTTACGCCGAGTAAATTGATACCCAACATGTCATGCTTTAACATTGCGAACACTCGTGGAATTGCGCCAAACTTTGGTACTTAAAAATCTCCATAGGCGACGCTTTAAAATTTTTTACAGGTTACATGTTTAGAGTTACAGAGGAGGTCTAGTGCTAGAATTATTGCTCTCGCTCTAACGTACGC
>BLSH010539147.1:2367237-2382581 GCA_018402905.1 Glandirana rugosa
TTTACCACCCCGTCCCCGTCTATGTCACCACCCAAAAATACCACTAAACACTCACCCCGCTAACCTGCCCCACTTTCACTCCCACACCTGCCACCACCACTCCCCTTTCACCTCCCACCACTGTATCTGCCCCTGCCCCACCATTTTCGTCACCACAGCTGACACTGCAACTTCCCCCTGCTCTTACTACCACACCTGCCACCATCTCCCTTTCTACACCACATATGCCACCCCACTCCCATTCTCACCACAATGTCTGCCCCCTCAGCCCTGGTCATTATCATGGTTCCTCCACATCCACGCTGTACACTTTCCCCCCACACTTACCACCACAAGAGATCAGGCTACTCTTAAAAAAAGGGGCGAGTGAGGAAACCTGTTGTCAATCTATTGCCTTGACAAAGCAACCCCTATTGCTACTTCAAAGCCCCAAATCGACAAACAGGTAGTTTAAAAAAAAGACTTTGTTTAGAAGTAGGGATGTAACTCCTTATTATGGCTTCTTGGCTGAATGGATTTGTGTTGCTGTCAAAAGACTGATTTATAGAAATGGCTTTGTTTACCTTCAAACCCATTCATGCATAAGGATGTGGTCTGCAGGTAATCAATCCCTTTCATATGAACCTGATCAGTTTCAATGAGGACATTGGGTAAATACCAGTCACTTGACAGCAAAGTATCATGAACACAAATCCATTATAAACACTGAAAAGGTTCCCATAAATATTAACACAGACTATTAAATTAATTCTATGTTCTCGTTTAAATGTAGCCATGTAACTTCCCATCATGGCTTCTTGTCTTGTGAACGATTTTGTGTTTGTAAACAAACCCATTCCCAGTGCATTGCTGTCAAGAGACTAGATTGGTAAATAAATTATACCCTTATTTGATCTGCACTGAATTACTGAAATGGCTTTGTTTACCTTCAAACCCATTCATACATTATGAAATGGTTTGCAACTAGACAATCTCTTTCATATGAACCTAAGCAGTTCCAATGAGGACATTCGGTAAATACTATAGACAGTAGAGTATCATGAACATAATAACCATTGAAAAGGTTACCATAAATATAAATACAGAAATTTAAATTGATTCTTCTTCCTTGTTAATTTGTGTTCATATTTTATATGTATTTTACACAACAAAAGGAAAAAAAGCAGTCCACATAGCTACTTTAAAATTTAAAGAGACACAAGCACAACCATGCCTTTGTTGTTAAAAGTGCGAAAGTTGCTATTTTCAACACTTTTTTTCCTCTAATAGATAAAATACCTCTAACAATAACAAAGTACACCAATATTAAAAAAGCAAGAAAAAGGAAAAATATTGTTTTGCACTCATTTTGTACTTTAGAAGTACAAGAAATGTATTATTAAATTATATCTATTTTCACCATGTTGTGCATGATCTTGATCATGTATAGTGTGCTAAAAAATGAATACCATTGATATAAAAAAATAGTTTAAGCACTACAACAGGATGTGATCTGTTCATGGGTTGGGCTTAAGGCTCCGATTTTCTGTGCCTATAGACTTTTAGGTTGTAAGCTCTAATAAGCAGGGCCTTCTGATTCCTCCTGTATTGAATTGTATTGTAACTGTACTGTTTGCCCCAACGTTGTAAAGTGCTGTGCAAACTGTTGGCGCTATATAAATCCTGTATAATAATAATAACAATAAATAGACTTCCAAGATGTAAACCCAACCCTCTTTGTAACTTAAAGTGATTGTTAATCCACAGGGTTAAATATACACTACACTCTCAGTTTATTCATGTAATGTCCCCCTGTGACTGTGCTTTATTACACAAATGCAGCTATATACCTGTTTACAGAGTGCAGATCGGCGCTCATGTGACCCGTCGGCTCTCTCCTCTCTCGGCCTGACAGCTGCAGCAGGCGGGGCCCAGGATCACCTGCTGATGTTAGTCGGTAGGGGAGGAGGAGAAAAGGAGAGAGCCTACGGGTCACGTGAGCACCGATCTGCACTCTGTAAACAGGTATATAGCTGCATTTTTTAAATAAAGCACAGTCACAGGGGGACATTACATAACAAACCGAGAGGATAGTGTAAATGTAACCCTAATTTTAGCAGCAGGAGGGGGAGGGTATGGGCACGGACATGGAGCTGACAGGCAGGGAGGGGAGGGGGGAGAGGATGGAGAAGAGCACAGAGAGACAGGAGACACAGTGGATGACGAAGACACATAAACTGACCAAGGCGTTAGGGCTCAGCAGCCATAATGAACCGTGGTCAGTTTACAGGGGGAGGGCAGAAACAGGCAGGATCAACCAGGTATTTCAGGTGTTACATGGGACCAACTGACACAGCACAAGCACTGTGCTGTATAACATGCTTTAAAGGTTAACATGCTTTTTTTTTAAGGTTAACAAATGCTTTAAAGTGTATGTTAAGCAAAACTTTTTTTTTCATTTTTCGTGTTGGATAGAGTGAGGACCATATAGAACCCCTGTTGAGTTTTACTGCTACCCGCATACATTACTTAGACTTCCCCACACTTGCAGTAATGTAATACAGACGCATATAGATATACCTTATTCATAATCTTCTCTGTTACATCATTGTGTGGTGTATAAAGTATCTGTCCATATAACAGTGGCTTCAGCAATAACCAGGAGGCAGCACCACTAGGACTCTGTACTAGGTTAACAAATAAGTTTGAGCAAAAGGCATCTGAAAACACAAAACTCCCTGTTAGTCATTTGATGCAGACAACGGTACAATTATCATACTGTTCATGGTGACCATTGCTTACTATCAGAAGGAATTCCATATGCTTCATAAACAGTTTGTGCTCGTTCATTCCTAAAGTTTGTAGCTGATCTGGTTGTAGCATACATAGTATAGAGGGCTTGGCTGAGAAGCGTCATATTTCCACTGCACACAATCCTGGAGAGGGTGGAAAATGAAAGCGTGCTGGCTCGAGGGGTTCCTGGAAAATCTAAAGGATCCTGAAAATGGGCAAGAACATACACACTGCTGTCTTATTAGTGCTCAAGGTAAGGTTTAACATTTTTACTTTATCACCATAAAGTGATCAAATTAATTGAATTTTGCTTACTTAAAGTGATAGTAAACTCTCATACTTCTACCCGAAAATACACAGAATGAAGTTCATTAAGTTACTTTAAATCAAAGTGCCGCATAGGCAAAATATAAGAAGCCTTCTTACTTGTAAATACATTGAATTTGATAAAGCTCTTTTTCCTTTGCAGCCGCCGCCATGCTGACTTCTGTCTTCCATGTTCAATACTACAATTCCTTCCACCCTTACTCCCTTTCCATGCCCCTAATCTCGCACATGTGCAGCACTTATCAAGCCAAGCGCTTGCCGCCGGGTTAAAGCTCAGCTTTCTAAATGGGAAAGTCTCACAAGATCTCGGAGCTGACGTCAGGCAAAGGAAATGATGCAGCCCCGGCATGTAAACACCATTTTTCCGGCAAGAGGAGCCTGCCGGAAAAATTGGATTAACTGCACATGTGCCGATTACATCATTGATTAGAAAAGGACAGATTACACAGAAACAGATAAGTTAGGAAGCATTTTACGCAGAGCAACAAGTTCCCTAGGTAGGAAAGCTTGATATGGTGGAAATAGCACAGGATGGGTTTACTACCGCTTTAAAGCAAACTTGCCATGAGAAAAACTGGCCCTGCTATTGCTGAGTGCTCTTTGAAAAATGTTATTTGATCCCACCTGCTTCAATACTACCCAAGCCATTGATGTAGAGCTTGTATGAAGAACAAGGAAGTCAGAGAAAAGTCAGAAGCCTTTATCTGCATACTCATGCCAGGTCTGTGTTTCAAATAATTAAGGAGTGCCAGCAGGAGAGCTAGGCAACTAGTATTTTCAGAATCAGAGGTCAGCAGTGGTAGCCTCCATGCAAAATAAATGTATAGGTGTCTGAGCATATCTTTAGAATTCCACAGGAATGCCACAGAAGGCAGTACATGGCATAATCCTCTTTCCTGGTACAAGTGCTGAGCAAAGACTGGATGCCATTTTACTTACTTCACTGTCTGGTTAAAATGCCTTTGACTTTATTTTGTTTCTTCTCCATTGCTTTGGCTATTTGTTTGTTTTTGGCCTTACAGGATAACTGTCTTCAAATGCCAAAACAGGACAGACACCATTGTATTTGCTTAATTGTATTGGAGAATTGGCCTATTAGTGGCCAAGTTGTGGCAACTATGCTCAGGGAATGAGCCAAGATCACGGTACTAGATAGGCAGTGCAACTATATAGTCTTGGTATTGTCTAAAGGTAAACAATAGGAACATGGTATGTAGCCTGCACTAAATTCATGCAATCTATTGTATGTAACATACATGTCATATATGTCAACTAAAAAAAAGTAAGTGCTAACTTTTTTCTCTTTTAGCTATGTGTTTGAATATGCCATTTATACAACTAATTGAAAGGTTTAATAAAAGCAATGATGTTTAAAACATTATCTAATATTTTAGTGAAATATATACTCAATGATGAAATTGTCCATTCTATATACTGTTAAATATAACTTTGTACAATGCTGCTAGCCATCTTAATGGGATACATACTAGGCTTCTCTTTCTCCTGGTACTTGTGGTATTTGATAGGCCTGTAAAGGTCTTTATAATGCTCAGCAAATTGGCGATATCCTCCTCTTGCGGCATATTTTTTAGGAAACTGTCCACTTTATTAAGCAGAGCTTGCAGTGCGGATAAGATAAGGTCAAAGCTATGTTGCCATGTTGATGGAACTGCCAGCTGCAATAAGAAAAATAACATGACATGTTTTTTGGAAAGAACAGACTCTTGAAAGGTAGGTTATGATATGTGGTATCAGTATATATATATATATGTGTGTGTGTGAGACAAAGGATTCCCAGAGAACCATGGGGTAGGCAAAGAGACAGCACAATAGATATTGCCTGCTTGTAGACTCAGATGGTTTGATATTATTTTCGAACTGAGCCTTCCAATAAGGCATCTGTCACTGTGATGTGTCATTCATTTGTGTGCATACGTTGTAGCTTGGAACTACACTTGTTAGTGTAGGCAGGATAAGGAGGATACTAAATAATAATTTCCAATATTTTATATACAATATACCTGACTAAAAATATTTTTAAATGCTATGTTTCAGTCATGACTACATTAAAAAATAAAGAAAATACAAAAACATTGTACATTATGCATTCCATTTCAGAATTAAGAAGTTTAAGTATGTATAGCTTTACAAAAGTGAAAAATATCATCATAGCTATACTCTAACTGTAAGTTTTCCTCCACTATAAACCACAACATGCAAAGAAATGATAGAATAAAATCAATTTTAAGCCTACCAGTATGGAGTCAATCAGTTGCAAGCAGACAATACTGACCTAAACTGGCTTCCTTGGTCTTAAATTATTTATGTTAGAATAACCTAACTCCCTGACCACATCACTGAAAGTAAAAGGGCTTTTATTTACTAAAAGGTATATATGCTGTTCACTTTGAAAGGGAATTTTACCTTAGCTTAGTGAATGAGGCTAACATCTGCTAATTTCTATCACCCAATCATGTGAAAGAAAAAATTCAATAAAGCCTTTACAACATATTTCTGGTGGCAGTTTCTTTTAGAACTACCTGCACTTAATTCAGGCACGCATGTGCATTTGCGCATTGCTCTTCATTAACATTACCAACATAAACAACAAAGTCAGGTAGTTCTACTGCCAAATTAAGAAGCTGTTGCCATGGCAGTGGCAGATTCTTAAAGAATTATGCTGTTTATGCCTGAACTACAACAGTTCACAGACTAAGAAACTGGTGGTAATCAAGACCAGCTCTTAGCTGACGTACAGAGGTACATCAGTACACAGAGTGGGCCATGCCTGTGTTGGGTGGGAAGCTGTCACGAATGTGACGGCTTCCCATACAGTACTGTATCCCTGGCCACATTTAGCTGTTTGCTGGGAGATTCCCTGGAAAAAGCTAAAGGAAACCAAAAGGACCGGGGATACTGGTGATGTCATTACCCAAATACCACAGTGCCCATATTTGGGAAATGACTTGGCACTGGGTGGTCAGAGCACGATGGGGAGCTGACTGACAGCACGCAGCAGTGGGTGGATTTTAGAGCCACCATTGGAATCAATAGCAGCTGTGGATCTGCCCACTGTTGTGCGCTGTCAATCAAAAGTAAAACAAATCTGATGGGAAAATAGCCTCTCAGTTTCCCATGAAGCTCCACACACCCCTAGTACAATACTCCTCAGTCAAGAGCATGTAGGTGTGACAGGCGCAGTGGGCGGGGAGGGAGAGAGTGCCCTGAGGAAGGAATCTCCAGTATAGATACTCCAACCAAGGTACCGGACTCTGACCAAATCATGTACCTATCTCTGATAGGTAAATAACTGAGGTGCAAATGCTGACACATTCAATTCCGCACCCCCAAATGATTTCCAAAGGGTGTCTACCACACCTCTCTGTCCCCATTGTTTTTCCTATTTTTCCTTGCATTGCATTCTCTGAGTGAAAAGGAACAGCCCATTTTCCTTTTGTAAACCAACCCGAAACTTTTACCTCTTAACCCTTAAAGGAAAAATATATTTCTATATTCTGTCATTCATTTTATATAATACATGCTAAAGCGATCAGCTTTAATATTAAATAATCTTATCAGCAGGCATTCAGGTTAAAAAATTAAAACTTTCTATCTGTAAGAGGGTAATTAAAGGCAAAACTTTTTTTTTTTTTTAACTTTGAATAGAATGAAGATGGATTAGAACCCCTGACAGTTG
Source organism: Glandirana rugosa (assembly GCA_018402905.1). Classification (NCBI taxonomy): domain Eukaryota; kingdom Metazoa; phylum Chordata; class Amphibia; order Anura; family Ranidae; genus Glandirana; species Glandirana rugosa. Next base: position 2,374,034 of record BLSH010539147.1, read on the forward strand.
TTTTTGCTGTCCCTGTTAGTGAGATTCACACTCTCCACTTGTCCTGTTTTCTGTTAATATCAAAAGTTCAATAAAAGAAAATCACAAATTTTGGGTTAACATCAGAAAAAGGAAAAGAAGACACTACTTCTGCAGACCCAGATTCCCTCACTTTGGAATTATTTCCTCTCACTTCTTTTTGTGGCTATGGGACTGAAAGTGAAGGAAATATCCCTAATGGGACGATGGTAAAAAGCAAAACATACAGAGGTATAACCTTCCCTTAGTCTATTCAAAATAATTAAAAACAAGTTTTGCCTTTATTTACTTATAGGAATTATATGGATATCCTGGGTAACCATCTGCCCAAAAACCCAACTCTGAGCCTGGGACAGAAATGAACTTTTGGGACCCCTGGTGCAAGATATCTTCCACAAAGGATCATTTGCTGGTATCCATCTGAGGAAGTTTCTTAAGACTAAACAAGAGGCCCTAGTGTGTGAAATATTTAGTAAGAATGAATGTGTGTTGACCTAGAGAGGATCACCCTTCTTCCCCGCCCATCTCTCTCCATGTCCCCATTAACTTCTTCTCTTTCCCATTTCTGTATTTGTAACTATAATATATGTACATAAACCAAACCCTTGTTTGAAAAGATAGTGATCCTTCACTAGATTCAAGATGTCCCAAACAGAACATTTTACACTATGTTCATTTAGTAATAATTATATACATACATCACGCCAAACACGTTGCAGTATCCTACTTACTGCACCATGGTTATATACCCACTTCAAGAACACAATACGTATATATACATTGTGGCTTTGAAGTAGTTTACCGGGGTTAACTCGGGTATCTTTTTGCTCATGACCTGCTGGTACGCTTTTCAGAAGCAGCGGGAGGGAATGTCACTCGGCGTAACATCATCTTTCACAAAAGAATTGGGGTATATATTGTGCTCTTTTTTTAATTCATTAAAGTGTACTTTTTCCAAAAAAATTGCGTTTGCAAAACTGCTGCTCAAATACCGTGTGGCATAAAAAATTGCAACAACCACCATTTTACTCCCGAAGGTCTCTGCTAAAAAGAATGTATAATGTTTGGGAGTAATAAGTAATTTACTAGCAAAAAATACTGATTTAACCAGTACAGATCCACACTATAGCTGAAAGAGGGCTATAGCATAGACCTGAATTGCCGGGGGGCATCCATGGACGTCCGCCCCTTTGGCTCCCCGCGTGCACTCACAGCCAATGGCAGCATGCTCTCACACCCACCGTGCGCTGAGTGGGCGTGCCCACAATTCAGGCGGACTCGATGTCCGCTCGTGACCCGTGATCGCCTAATAGAGCGGCAGAACGGGGAATCGCCAATGTAAACACGGCGGTTCTCCATTCTGTGAGCGGGGACATGACAGATCTACTGATCCCTGTATTCATGTGCAACAAGTCTGTAACATATTATTGTCTACATGTTTACCATTATGTATATGTACCCATCACTGCATGGTATTGTTGTCAAGGTTCAACAATAAATACTTACATTATTTGGTATCCTTGTTTGAAGTCGCATCAATGTATACCTCATTTAAAGTCCCACCCGTTTCCCCTTTTACTGATCCCTGTCTTCGGGATCAGTGAGATCTGTTATGTCCCTGCCAGCCCAGCCCCCACACAGTTAGAACATATACAGGGAACACAGTTAGCCCCCTTAGTGTCAACCCCTTCCCTTCCAGTGACATTTATACAGTAATCAGTGGCTATTTAAATTTCTGATCTCTGTATATATGTCACTGGTCCCAAAAAAGTGTCAAAAATGTCCGATATGTCCGCTGCAATGTCGCAGTCCAGATAAAAATCGCAGATCGCCGCCATTACTAGTTAAAAAAAAATAATAATAAAAACGCCATAAATCAATTCCCATAGTTTGTAGACGCGATAATTTTTGCACAAACCAATCAATTGCGATTTTTTTCACCAAAAATATGTAGAAGAATATATATCGGCCAAAACTGATGAATAATGTTTTTTTTATATATATATTTTCTTTGGATATTTATTATAGCAAAAAGTAAAAAATATTGTTCTTTTTTCAAAATTGTCGCTGTTTTTCAGTTTATAGCGCAAAAAATAAAAACCACAGAGGTGATCAAATACCACCAAAAGAAAGCTCTATTTGTGGGGAAAAAATGATAAAAATTTTGTTTGGGTACAACGTCGCACAACCGCGCAATTGTACACGTAATTCAAAATGCGACATCGTTGAAAGACGAAAATTGGTCTGGGCAGGAGGGGGGTTTAAGTGCCCAGTAAGCAAGTGGTTAAAAGGTTACCCTAAAATGAAAATCTGTAAATCTACTGGGAACCACAATCTAAGACTAATCTATCTAACCCTGATGAGAAGAAATCTCAATACATACCTTTTCAAAAGCCGATCCAATCCGGTCTCTAGCAGCGGAAGCTCTGTGCAGGAGATAACCGACAAGGCTGTAAAATGCCAGGGAAGTGATGTCACCCATATAGTTACTATGGGGCTTCCATTGTCGGCTGCCTCCTCGGTACCCGCCTCCACAGAGAAGCCACTGCTGACAGCTCAGCGTGGGACCGGACTGGAGGAGCAGCTTCAGAAAAGATATGTATAGAGATTTCTACTTTACAGGGCTAGATAGGTTAGTTTTAATTTTAGGGTGAACTTCTACTTAAAGTGGATGCAGAATAATGCTTACAAGCAATGCTCTTAGTTCATCATCTCATGTGATGAAGACCAAGGCATGCATGACCTCCTTAGGAAGTGAAAATAGTCACCTCTCACAGGTGTTCTTCACCATACATGAAGACTTTCCAACATGTTGCAAACTTTCTATTCATGCAGTTCCCTATCTTCACTTCTGTAGAGAAGTTTGCCATATGAAGAGTAGATTGTGTGTACTGCCTAGTACAATCACAAAGATCAGCTACCAATCCACAGCCATGTGAGCAACAGGGTACAGCTACAGTACCCCCTTGGATATCATTCTCAGGGAAACATCTGTGTGCAGATCCATTTCTGTATTAACCTTCCAGTTTTGTCTGACACTGAAAACAATATATTAGCTATGGGGATAGGTTTATATACCAGCTGTTGACCTAGGAGGCTGACTGTAGTTTAAAATAAAAAGCTGCTAGAGGGAAATACACAAATCTACAATAATATAAAATAGGAATATTACATTAAAAAATAATTTAGGCAAATATAACTCAAACTACGCTTTATAGCTTTTCATACTACCTGCTTATTGGAAAGAACAAACATTCCTGAAATTAAGTAAAGTAGTATTGTCATGGCTTGCTCAGACACTATCTAGCTAATATAAAACCTCATGTCTTCAACTCAGATTTCAGTAGGTGCTTTATACTTACTCTATAAAATAATTTCAGAAGATCCATATTCTCCAGGAATATTATGGTCATCTCATATCCCTGCTCTGCAGTCAGATTACAGAACACTTGGAATGGTTTTGCCACCAATGAAGTGTTTTTACTACACTGGTATAGAATGGTAAACCAAGTACCAATCTGTATAAAAAGACAAAGGCAAATACAAGAATAAATACAATATCTGACATTTTCATAGCTAGTCTGGTTGAAAAAAGACACAAGTTCATCTAAGTCAACCAATTATATAAAAAAAATTCTATTGAAAACCTGAATATACAGAACCCTATACACACATAATTCTCCCTGATCCCCTAGCACAATCAGATATTCACTGGATCAACAATATCTGAAGATATTGCAAAACACAGTGGTTGTATGTATGTACTATATGTCATAAACACTAATAAACTGCAAACTAAAAGCAACGCTTCTTCAACTTCATGAACCACTGATGACCTCATATGTGACCTTTTTGCTGCTCAAGACATGAAAAGAATAAAATGAATGTCCAAAATGTGTGACCTACAGTAACCAATCACAGCTCAACGTTATCCCCATCTGAAAATGGTATATAAATGTTATCTGTAATTATAGTTTACAGCACATTGCACATCATCACTACCCTTTGTGTCACCTTACCCAATAAACCCAATGGTTTAACGCTTCCAGAAGTGATCAGACAATAAGATTATTAAAACCACCTGTTTACAGAATACAAACTTACATCCGTTTTGTTCTCAGGGATTGGTACATTCATCAAAGCTGTAATACTAGACTGATTCAGCTTTGCAAATTGAGCTAGCTCATTCTTCACATGGGTGCTGTTCCGGAAAACGTTTTCCAATATTGCTATGCAACAAGGAACATGACAAACATTGTTAATGCATTTTTATTATTTAATTATTGATTATTACATTGACAATTATCAAGGATCAAACACTTTTTCCTTCAAACAATTAAAGTAAATCTATTATCATTAAAGAGGATCTTCACTCCCAGGTCATGTGGGTCCTCTTTTGTTCTGCCTTCTTTATATAGCCTGAGTATGCATAGATATGTTGCAGGTCTCTTCACATTCTTTGGAACCTGGCAGAGACCTGTGGGCACATCTGCAGATCCATGGCAGATTCCTGCACATGATCATACACTCTACTGGATTCTGGTATCTGGGACCTTGTAGATAACTGCACCACATGTGTCTATGCACAGCACACAGGAACCCTGCTTCCTGGGATGTGCTGTAGACATCCCAATGGGTAGTGGGAGGTCCTAAGTCATTCTCACTTAGACAAGAAAGCAAGAAATCTAATTTATCACTGTTTATAACCATCAGTGACATAAGTGGATTAAATAATGCGCAAAGGGGTGCAACAGCAAATGTGTTTAAAGGTGCCTAAACACAGAGCATTTTTAAGATAAATTAGATAATCTTGGATCTTACCTATCAATGAACAAGAGGAATGTTTTTTTGAGTATTGTAATATCCAACTGTATATTGAAAGGCTGAAATGGAAAACCTGATTGCAATAATCTTGGTTATACAGTTGAAATGAAAAAAGTAATTTCTCTAGACTGTAAGCTTGTATGGGCAAGCCTTTGTTTCGTGCTGTTTCTTCGTACTGCTATACAAATGCATAAATCTTCCCAGGAAATGTTTTATGTATATCTATTCTGTATCCCTATGGGTAACCCTTATTTGTAATACTTAGTGATTGATGATGGTAATATATAGTCAATACACATTTGTTCCAAAATTTCGAAGTTCCTGTTGGACACTAACAGACTGGCCTTTACATAAAAGTTAAAGTGTATCCCTAGGCATAGTGTATCTCTATGTTTTGTATAGAGTGGAGTTGACTTAAAGAATCTGCCATATTTTATTTCCTGCTGGGGACCATTACCTGGGTATTCGTACTGGTGACCATTGTCATTCAGAAGTGAGGGCAAATACAAAATTTTAGAGTTGACGCCAAAACAATAGATAAGGGAAAATTTCCATGGGTATACCTGATAGGGGACACCTGTCTAAGAGAGGAATTCCACCAACTTTGGGAGATTTCCTCTAACTTCTTGTTGCATCCATGGGACAGGAAGTGAAGGTAAATCTCCCAAACAGTACACAGAAAAACAAACAAAACAGGCAGGAGTTTTAACCCTTGCCTACTCAAGACAAAGTAGCTGCCGAATCTTTATTTTATGGACATCTTCAAATTTGTTGAGCAAATTAATAAAGACTGATTTTGAAAAAACAATCATTTTCAATACCTACTGCAAATTTAGCATTGTATCCTACCTTCAAAATCTGTACTTGTAGTATTGATAAATTGGCTGAGTGCTGCAGTGATATTTGAAAGGTCGCTCACCGGAAGACTGCAACAAAATAAATACATAAGTATAATAATACACAAAATAAATAGATTCAAATATTCAGTATCATTACAAGAAATGTTGTGTATACTAAATGTGGTTATTGTATTCATTGCACAGTCTAATTTTGGCCAGTTGTTTAAAAAAAAAAAAAAAAACAGGGATCCAAGATGAGCTAATAAGCACAGATTCGCCTGAAAATTACCCCAGCTTCACTTATAATTAGAAATAAACAGGCTTTTTATGTCGTTTTTATAGTATCTTAGTATTATATTAATTTTTATTTGGGGTAATGTTAGAGACAGTGGTGTAGTATTTGCATTTTGGTAGTTTGATTTTCTGTTTTCAATCTGTCATTTACCCTATCTTGTATTTTAATACTATGGATGTTTTATTAGAGTATAGTTTTATTTGTACTAATTGCTGTTATTGGTTAATTGATTGTGCCATTGTGCTTTGTTCTGTTCATTATTGTGATCTTATGTTGTTGAATGTAGCTGTATTGCAATCATTTCCCTGTGGGGTTATTAAAGCATTCTGAATCTGAATAATTGTAACACTAAGGTGAATATTTATAAAGCAGTTAATGTAACTTTCACGTAAACATTTATTGGTGGCGAATGTTTAATAAATGTCAGGTTCTCTGCTTTCTATATATACAGCTAAGAAATTAGCATACCTGAGATTCAAAAGACACACACCTAAATTGTATTTTATGCTGCCCAGAAAGCGCAGAAAAATTGTGTGCTACATAAAATTAATAAGGAAATATTGTACAAGAGAGACTTCCTAAATCAAAGGAATCATATGGAAAAGTCTGTTAGTTAAAACTGCAACATTATGTTTGAATAATTCACAAAACAAGCAATAATCACTGTAGAGAAACCAAAGAGGAAGATATCAAGCAGCCATATTTACTGAAATAAGAGCACCCTGTTATCTTTAATATTATAAGTTAGAAGTGGAGGGGCACTGGCTAAATACCCTTATGTAGGATTGCTTTTTTGGCAACTGTAGAAAAACTGCATACATGTTTGCTACAGCTCTCACTGATTATCATCATTTTTATTCTAATGTTTGATATTGGCACAAACCAGTAATCACCAACCAATAATATCAGTGCTTACTGTGTAAGCGTCAAACACACAAGCATGCGTGCCCAAAATCATTCAGCTTTTTTGCAATCCAAGAGCTGTGAAAATGGCGCCATTGCACCAAATTTGGTCTGCACAAACTTCATTTTAACATTATAAAAATAAAGGAACGTTTGCTGGAAATTTGTCTGTCTGTATTTTAAAGCATTTAGCAATGTTTTTTAAAGAGGATCTGTCCTATTACCCTGTTATTTCAAAGAGCATTCACAACATACAACATAATAAAAAGACTGCAATTACAAACAAGATTCAGTCTCTCACATTTAGGGTTTGTTTCCACTATGTCGGTGACCTGCATTTTTCCGCACTGGATAAAAGCAGGTCACTGCTAGGGCACATAGAAAACAATTGTTTTCTATGTGTCCCATTCACACCATAACGCTAGTGTGATGTTCAGTGGGGAAAACGGCTGTATATCATCACACTGCAACCAGTGCAATTCACCAGGCTGCTCTGTGAAAATATGAACAAAGTGACACTATGGGGTTGGTTTACTACTAAGGCAAACAGACTGTACATTTTGCCAGTGCAGTTGCTCCAGAGCTTAGTAAATGAGGTAAAGTTTCACTTTACAAAGAATATCCAATCACGTGCAAGGAGAATAAAAAAAAAGTAGCATTTTGCTTGCATATGATTCGAATATGGAAGTCAGCAGAGCTTCCCCTCATTCAATAAGGTCTGGAGTAACTGCACTTGCAAAGTGCACAATTTATTTGCCTTTAGTAAATCATAGAAACATAAATTCACTCCTATGTGATACTTTAAAGTAAAAATAGAAAAAAGCAAGTAGTGCTACGTGTTGAAATGGAACTCTGATAGCTGCCAGAGCTCACACTGCTAGCTGCCCACATGGTAAAATGTACCATTTTACTGTGTGGACTAGTGTGAGCCAGGTCTTAAATTCAAACAAGATTTGCCAATCAGCATTGGCATACAGCATAATACAAAGATTCCAATTACAAACAAGATTCACTTTTCATCAAGTGGGATTCATCCACCCGCAACCACATTAACACATAGGGCAAATCAATTTTGAAAATTATAGTCTAATGCTGTAAAAACATACCAATGAGTGCCTAGCAAACATTTTCTGTGTGAATCTCATAGCCAGTTCTTTATAAATAGATCCCTTACACTATTGATGATTTACACAAACAGATTATTTTCGCCTGTATGCATAATGTGCAGAAGAAGAAATAGGCACCTCTAAACTAAAAGGCAAACTTTTACTTTGGTTTTTCCTGTAAACTAGATAATCACATTGCTGCTTTTGGTTGTAAAATGTTGGTCATTTAGAACCATAAGCATAACTAATTGGTATATATATATATATATATATATATATATAGATATAGATATATAGAGTGCATTTTTGGGCCAAAGCACCATGCAGTTCCATGTGAAAGCATTCTTATAAAAGGGTCAGGGACTTTTCCCTTGGAAATGCAGGTACAGCAGAAAGCTGCACCACCCGCACAGATGTGAACCTAGCCTAAAGAATACCCAATCATGTTCAAATTAAATTCCCTTGCATTATGCAACTTCCTTTGCAAAGTGAACAACCTATTTCCCTTTAGTAAATCAACTCCTATATCTGTTTTAAATTTCTTTAAATTAAGTTCCACAATT
>BLSH010539147.1:2391027-2428432 GCA_018402905.1 Glandirana rugosa
CTATAAAAGGAATACGACAGTTCTTAGGAGTTACGATGAAGTATGAGTCTCCCTTAAAGGTACAATAGACTGAACCATCGATTAAACAGGTCGTCGCGACAGTTGCTTTCATGTCGTTGACCAAAGTGAGTCGTCATTCATCTGAGTAATAAATTGGACAATGTACAGGTAATAAACGGAAGACTTCTTGTAATAGTCTCTTTACAGAATCACAAGATCACAATAAGATACGAATTTCGACTGGAATGTATACATTAAAGATTGTTAAAATTAGTCAAAAATTGGTGAAGGAATGACCCGTGAATTTGGGGGGAGGACGGGCCAACGTCGCACGACCGCGCAATTGTCATTCAAAGAGCGACAGCGCTGAAAACTGAAAATTGGTCCGGGCAGGAGGGGGGTTTAAGTGCCCAGTAAGGAAGTGGTTAAAAACTGATTAAAATTGTTAGAAATTACATATGTAAGGTCAGCTTTAAGCATAGAATAACACTAGAACACTAAGACATTTCTCTGATAATGTTCTTCAGAAGGCAAATAATGGACATGTAACAGGTTAAATAATGAGTCTACTTACTGCTGAGTGAAACCAGTTGCTGTACTTTCGTTGACAGCGCTGCTGGACAAATTAGCTACCAAGTCAGATAACATGGAAATTCCCTCTGAGTATGAAGTAGCATTGAGGATTCTTGACAGCATAAGGAAAATATCTCTTTCTAAAGCACTTATCTGATCCACTGTGATACTGTTTGTAAAACTAGGGATGATTTGATTTACAGGTATATTTTCTATCCAGTCCACAATAATGGAATCATTACTAAATATCTTCAGTTCTTGGATAAAGAGTTTATAAACACCTCCAAGCATGATCTCCTGGGATATATTTTGAGAGATAATGGCATCAGAAACAAACATGATGATCTTCTCTAAACCAGTAATGTAATTTACTATATCAGCTGATGTATTGGTTGCCAGGTATGGCAAAATGTTCTTAAATGTTTCTAGAGGTGAAATCCAGGTACTTATGTTTGCAGGTTGTATATGAAAGCTATCACAGACCAGTAGACTAAAAGTAGAGAGTAATCCTTTATCCAGATATGTGTTTGTAGGATCAAAAGCTGTCCAGATAGAGTGAAAGATGTTGGCCACTGCACTTAGGGCAGAGGCACATTCTGATGTTGAGGACACAGCTTCATTTATTACTGGATAATTTTTCATTAAAGAAACAATTGCCTGATAAATCTGGATTGTTTTTATATCCAACCCACTATCTATGAGTATAATTGCTTTTCTCAGTTGATCCAATGCAGCCAGGGAAACGTCAATATTGGCAGCTGTCCAGTTCATAGCAAGAAGTTTGTTTAAGATTTGCCATGATTCAAACCATCCTGGGTGAACAGTCATATTCACAGTTGCTGCAACTAGCTCATTAATGTACACATCCAAAGATGAATTTATTGGGGCAAGAACATTGATGATCTTTGAGATTTGTGTCCACATCTGCTGCAAATCTGACATTTGTACAGGGGAACTGTAATGGCCAATAAGAAACTGAATAAAAATGTGCATTGGGTTGGATTGGTTTAAAAACATTATATTTAGAGTATTTAATAACTGTGTTTCCTGCTGAAATGTAGAATTGTGAACTGGCATGTTGTTACAGATAAAAGTCAGGCTATCATTCAGTGACTGAATGAGTGGTATTTGTAAACCTGATATCTTAGTTAAATCTGCCAGAATGCTCATGGAGAGTCTCATGGCTTGCATTAAGCATGCTAACTCTTCAGCCAGTGGATGCAAACTATCTTTACTGCAGACATTGTTGAAAACAGGAGAGCTTTGCAATGCCAGATAGATCATATCTCCTAGTGAGTGGTTACTGATTGAGCTAATTTCAGAACTGTTATAGATCAACTGCCAGTCACATGTTGTGTTCTCTAGTGTCAGGTTGGTTGTGGCATTTTTGAAAACTGTTTGCACAAGTATTTGTAAAACATCCTGTGGGGAGCAGTTTCCAGTATAGACTTGGGTCCAGTTGCCACCTAGGAATGGTTTCATAGCCATATAGAAGACATCCAGCAGCTCAGCTTCCATTGCAGAAATGTTTTGGAATGGTACCCAGTTGCATTCACCCTGGACTAACATATATGTAAAGTTGTATATTTTATAGATTGCTTCTTTTCCTATAGTCCCTTTTGCTTCAATTTCATTAAGGATATTCATACCTTCCTTTACTATTGTGAGGATTTTCTCAGCAGTAGTATTGCTGTAAAATTGGTATGCCAATTCAAGCCCTTGTATACCTTGTATGGTTTGTAGTACTTGATTAATGGATGATAGAATAAATGATATGTTGTTTCTGTTAATTTCTTGTAGTAGCATCAGAGCTATTTCGGCATCTTTTTGGGTGCTCTGATTCATAAACAGATTTCTAATAAAAGAGATATTCATAAAACTCTGAATTTCTGTCCCAGCTTGCTGTATAAGACCTTGGATTGGCTTATCTGACATAGTTAAACTCAAAATGTGCAGCAGGTCTGTCACAATGGAGGTTCTATTGAATGAAGTAATCAGTTCAGAAATACTGATTAGCCATTTTGCAGTTGTGTTGATTTGAATGACTGCTGTAGAACCGTTGAACCCTTCAGACTTGCTTTTTGCCCAAAGTAGCAACCAGTTGACAGTATCCAACTGAAACTTTATGTTTTCCAGAGTGTTACTGATATTATACTGTAACACGTCAGTAAGGGAGTACATACTGATTTCAGAATCAACTTTTTGTATGACATCAAATAGAATGCTGATGGCAAGGTCTGTTGTATTCAAACTGAAGTGAAATATTCCAATATCCTTTAATATTGTAACAGTATTGACCAGAGATGTGTTTATTGCTTGAAGTATTGGGTAGCGGTACTGAAGTGCTAAAATTGTAATATTATAGAGGTCAGAAAATTGTTGAGATGCTGACAAATTACTATTAAGCTGACTTAACCATTGTTCAGCTATAGAATAGATGATTCCTAAATTGTCTTGAGTTGACTGTGCTAGTGGTACCAACTGAAGGAGACGTGTGAGTTGAAATGTTACATTCAGTTTGCACTCTATATCAGTTTGATTTGTACAAGTATAACTGTTGATTATGTTTTCTGTTTGAAGAAGGAATTGTGTGATGTTGGTAGACATTAGTACATTGAGAATATTCTTCAGAGATGTAGATGTTGTGGTATTTAGATTATCTTTCATTGTTGTGTTAAGTAGCAACTTTGTGAGCATTAGAATTTCTTCATAAAGGTTGGTTTTATTTGAAGAAGCATTCAATGAATACCCTGTTGCAGTTGACAGCACCAGAAACATGTTATTGATTACTGCAATTTGCGACTGGTTGTAGGATCCAAACTGCAGAAGAGAGTTGTTTATCAGAGTTTCATTCTGTGCTATCAACTCCAGCTGTGTCACATCAGATACAAACTTCTGTATTCCATCAATTAGTCCTGTACACATCATAGGCGTGGTACCACACACCTGCATGGATTGAATGAGGAGGAGAGTGGCATTGGCCACATTTTCAAACCGGTCCCGTTCAGTTGGTTGTATGTACTGTGAAATGAATCCAACAAGCCAAGAAGACAGATTGTAGATGTCAGTGCTTTCATTTAATAGAATATGTGATTGGAATAATGGTAATATTTCAGCAACAGCTTTACTGAGATCACTCGACTGTGTAGTCATTGAACTTAGAAGGTACTGTAAGAAGTTAAATATGAACTTTGATGAATTTTGCATCTGGTTACTTGCATCCATGTACATGGGCAAGTACCTAGTAATAATGTTAGAAATATCCTGAATATTTATGGTGTTATTCAACTGGACCAAATCATTGAACATCTTTAGTGCATCCAGATAGACTTTTATATTGGGTATGTTATTGGAAGTAATAACACTTTTTACCAGTTTGATTATTTGTGATAATTGATCTGTTTTATTCAAAGAGGATAAGATATTGGATAATTTGTCTGGGTCAGTTGATATATCAAATTGGAATACTAATGTCTTCACAAACATTTCTAGCTCGCTGATTGTATCCTGATTAGTTACTTCAAGTAAGATTTTGGTCACATTCAGCACAGTTTGTAAAATCTCTTTCAGCTGTGCATTCTCTGTTTGTGGAAGGAAAGCTGTAAGAATATCTTCTACTACAGTTTTCAGTGCATCTACTGAACTGTTGGGTGCAAGAAGGGTGAATGAATTACTTGCAGATTCTATATCTTTTATAATAATACTTATCTGTTGGTAATGATTCATAATCCACTGCCTTATAGTCTGCATGGTGTAGGCACCTGGGGATGTAAATGTCTGATTTTCAGGCTGAACTAATAACCAGTTTACTGCATCCAACTCCTGCTGTAAAGTCTCCAAAATGTCAGTGATGTTTGATTGTGACAAACTGGAAAGCATAAAGATGTTTAGTTTAGAAATGACTGTTGTCATCTCAGAGAGCAGCTTCATGGCAAAATCTGACTCATTGAAATTATAATTTAGTAGCACACCCATATCCTGTAACGTTTGAACAATCCCTACAAGAGATGTGTTTATTACTTGCATTGTTGGTTGGTGCTGAAACGCAAGAATGGTGACATTATAGAGCTCTGTGAGCTGCTGATATATGGAAATGTTACTATTCAATTGACTTAGCCATTGTTCTGCTACAGAAGAGATAGCTGTCAGTTTATTTAGTGTTGTCTCCTCCAGTGGCAATTTGTTCAAGAATTGTGTAAAATATAATGTCATATTCAGTTTGCACTGTAATAGTTCTACATCAGAATTGTTACTACAATTGTAGGTGTGGAGCAGGTTTTCTGACTGAAGAAGAACTTGTGTGATGTTGGCAGATTTTAGCATTTCTATGATGTTCTGTAGGGATGTAATAGCTGTGATGTTTATATTGTCCCCATTAGTTGCATTCAAAAACCATCTTGTCAATGTAAAAAATTCTTCAAATATTCCACTTCCATTGTTGGAAAAATTATATGGAGTTCCTGACACCTGTGACAGCATCAGTAAAATGTTATTGATCAGTATAATCTGTGACTGGCTAAAGGATCCAAACTCTTCTAGAAGAGAGCTGTTTACCAGAGTTTTGTTCTGAATCATTAACTCCAGTTGTGTCACATCAGATACAAACTTCTGTATGTCTTCAACAAAACCTGTGCAGGTCATTGGGGTAACACTGCATGTCTGTATGAGGAGCAGACTGGCGTTAGCCGCTTGTTCAAACCTGTCCTTTTCTGTTGGTGGTATGTACTGAGATATCAGGTTGACAATCCTAGATGCCAGATGGCTAACATCAATGCTTCCATTCAAGAACATATGGGATTGGAAAAATGGAAGTATATATACAACAACTTGGTTCAGGTTAGATTGTTTCTCTGTCAGATTAATAAGATATTGCCATAGATTAACAATGACATTCAGATCTTGCGTCTGGTTCATAGAGTCTGAAAAAATGGATAGGTATTTAGTAAAGATAGCTGAGAGATCTTGCATATTTGTAGTGTTATTCAGTTGGATCAAATCGTTATACATCATAAGAATATTCCTGATCATTTTGCCATATTGCACATCCTTTCCTATGACACCCTGGATAACTTTAGCTATCTTGAAAATAAAATCTGTCTGATTTAACCTAGAAAGGATATTGAATAGTGTAGAAGGGTCATTTGATATACTGAACTGAAATCCAGAAGTTTTTAAGCTGTTAATAAAAGTTTCAAGTCTATTTAATGTATCCTGACTAGTTATTTCTAGCAAGATTTCTGTCACATTTAGTACGGTTTCTAAAGATTCTATTAGTTGAACATCTTCAGTTTGTGGAGGAAACATTGTCAGGAAATCTTCCACTATTGCTTTCAGTGCATCAATGGTTGTATTGGGGGAGATGCTGTTAAAAGAATTAATGAAACCTTCCATGTCTTTTACTATTATGGTCAGTTGCTGGTAGTTCTGTATAATCCATTGGGTTACTGTGTGCATTGTGTAGGCTCCAGGAAAGCTGGCTGAAGTTCCTGTCTGATTTTCTGCTTGAAGCAATAACCAGTTTACGGTGTCCAGCTCCAATTTTGTTGTCTCTAATAGCCAACTAATGTTTAACTGGGATGAATTGGAAACACTGTACACAATTTTGGATTCAACTTTTACCATCTCAGAGAACAGGTTTACTGCAATATCATATCCATGTAAACTTGTATTTAGTAGTAAACCCATGTCCTGTAGTATATGCACAATATTAACCAGTGAAGTGTTTATTGCTTGTAGTGTGGGATAGTACTGAAATGCTAAAACTGTGACATTGTAGAGATCAATAAGTTGTTCATAGACTGAAGCATTGATATTAAGCTGGCTTAACCATTGCTCTGCTATAGCAGTTATAATTGCTAAGTCTTCATGAGTTGATTGTGCCAAGGGCAGCAGATTCATGAGCTGAGTTAATTTAAAAGTCACATTAAGTTTGCACAATAACGGGTCTGTTTGGTTCCTACATATGTAGGCATTTAGAAGGTTTTCTGTCTGAAGAAGAATTTGTGTAACATTAGCAGAATTGAGCACATCTACAATATTCTTTAGGGATGAAAGAGAAGTGATATTTAGATTATCCACTATTGTAGTGTTTAAGAGGACATTTGTCAAAGCTGAAAACTCTTCAAAAGGTGCATTTCCATTTGTAGAATTAGATGGATATCCTAATGCATATGACAGCACCAGAAATACCTCATTGATCATTTTAATATGTGACTGGTTAAAAGATCCAAACTGCAGGAGGGAGTTATTTAGCAAAGTTGCATTCTGTGTCGCCAACTCCAACTGTATTAAATCCGACATAAACTTCTCTACTACTTTAGTAAGCCCAGTACAGGTCATGGGTGTAACATTACATTCCTGGATAGACTGGATGAGCAGGAGAGTGGCATTTGCTGCATTTTCTAATCTGGTCTGTTCCTCTGGTGGTGTTAACTGAGCAATAATCCCAACAAGCCATGAAGAGAGATTGCGAACATCAATGCTTTCATTTAACAGAAAATGGGATTTGAAAAGAGGCAGTAACTGTACAATTGCTTTGTTCGTATCTCTGATTTGTGTATTAGTTATATTAGTAAAATGTTGCCACACATTGAGGATGGGCATTAGAGAAGTTTGTGTTTGGTTGGTTGTATCCAAGTAAATAGGCAGATACTTAACTAGGATTGAAGAGAATTCTTGAATGTCAGTGCTGTTATTCATGTGGACAAATTCTCTGAACATTTCCAATGCACCCATGACTGTCTTGATATACTTCATATTATCAGAAGTAGTTAATATCTGCGTAATATTTCCAATGATATTCATGAAATCTGATTGAGTTAGGGTATAAAGAAGGTTTACCAGTATTGCAGATTCATTTGAGATGTTTTGTGGCATATTCATCGTGGTCAGGCTGTTAATTAAGGTTTCAAGCTCACTCAGAATTTTAGTCATATTAACATACTGAAGACCCTCATCCAGTAAGAGTGAAATGTTCCTATTTTGTGCCAGTAAGATCTGAAATAGGTCATTCAGTATTATGTTCATGGCTTTTCCTATAGTATTGGTAGTCACATTTGATGGGGTTTCAGAAATGATCATATCAGTGATATTGAAGACAAGCTGTAGGAAATGTTCCAGTATGTAGGCATTCTCAGAGCTGGCTGAACCATTGGTAGGCCAAAGATGACTGATTGTAGAGATGATCACATTCTCCAAACCATTTTGTTTAAAGGAATCCCACACCTTATTCAGGAATCTAGGGAGAGAAGAGTAACCATGCTTATTTATGTAGCAATATGCAGTCACTTATACATACATTTAAAGCAATCTACCAGCTACCTGGCGTAGAATTACCATAGTAAGAACAGATAATTTTCCACATGCATAAACTGAAACTCCAGCAAAAACTCTGACTTTTCTGTTTTTGTTTTGGATATTAGAAATTACTTTTCAGGTAGATGTTATTAGATCAGTCATTTAATGCAAATTATCAACATAAACAATAATCAGTCCATGCTAAACTAATTGTGTTGTGTTCATTTGGACTTCCCTAAGCCCAGAATTATTGTTTGCTTCAGCCTGCTACAGGGAATGCCCCTGGTAATAGCAAAAGAAGATAAAAAAAATACTGAGTTAGGAATATCTATGTCTCCTAGTGGACAAGCACTTGGAGGTTTATTTCTAGTGGTACAAGCTGGGGGAGGATATACATGTTTTGGGTGACCTTGTGAGTTCCCTCTTGCCTCCCAGGCTTTGCCTGTTGACATAGGCATGTGCATAGGGTGTGCTGGTTGTGCCTGGGCACACCCTAATTACCCCATGGGCATTGGCTTTATCACTTTGTGTGCTGGCAGAAATATGGGAAAGATCTCGCTCTTACTGGCTCTGCCATAAGAGACGTGTTTAAGCACTTCTCTTTCACTGTGCTGGCAGGGAGATCAATGTGCCGGGGTCATATATATGTAGACACACACATGAGTTTTTGAGCTTTAAGGTGCACACCCTAATGCAATAGGCTGAGCACACCTATGCTTGTTGAGGATGTATACTGCTGGAGTTCTCTAACATCGCAGGTCTGCTTCCTATGGAGGGCACATGTGCTATGAGGGAGCAGGTCCAGGCACGTGTGATTTGAGGCACAAAGAGCCTGAAATACCACACTGGAGGGTACAACCAGGAGGACTGAAGCTGAAGCCAGGATGGAAGCCCTCATCCATATGGACTGTGAATAGTGTCTGTGATTGTTTCTCTTTTGGGCTATTCTGTGCTCCCTTCAAGCAAAAACTGAAATAGTGAAATTCAGTTAATCGTTCACCTTACAAGTTTTGGAGCAGCTGTGGGACAGTTTACCTTGTGAAAGATTAGGATTGCCAGTTGAACTCAGTGACTCCTTAGGGGATGAGCAATACCCAAGGATCATTGTACCATCTGCCTACGTTTAGTACAGAGCTAGAGAGAATACTATTTTCCTTGGCCAACATACTGAAGTGACATAATGATCATCATTATGTTAACACAATGGGTAAACTTTGCAAGAGAAAATGTTTTTATGAAAAGGAGAAGGCTTGAAAAGTTTTCCGACTTTCAATCGTGTCTCTGACTCCACTGGAGGGATTTACCATTAATTTATACCCTAGGACACCAGGACAAGAAATAAAATGTATGCGTAAACGTAACACAGAAATACATATACAGCAATTAAATCTTCACAGAGGTTCTAACCTTTCGCCACTCTACTAAAAAGACTTTTATTGCTATCTCTGTTTACCTTGGAGAATTTACTAAAGCAGGCCATAGATTATTCATTTATTTTCTGTTCAACCAAATGTGTGAATGGGGGAATTCTCCCCGCTGTACCTTTGTATTCTAACAGTGGGGAGACTTTCCCACTGTCAGAATACACTGATCAGTGCTGCAGGCTATAGCCTGCAGCACTGATCAAGTGGGGCAAATTCGACAAGGCGGTTTTACAGAAGTAGATTGGTTGATCAACTACTGTACAATCAGCCTGCCCATACATGCATCAAAATTCTGAACCGGCCCAATTTCGATCCATGTATGGCCAGCTTAATAACTCAATATCCATCTGATTCCATATCACATGGATAGGAATTTAGAGGATGTTTCACCAATAGAGACATAAACATTTAAAAAGCCTCACAGAGGTTTTACTCTCTTTGACATTCTATACACAACAAAATTAATAGTTTTGGTTGGATTTGGATTTTAAATTGCTACAATTTATAGAACAATTCAAGAACTAACCTTTCTTGTAGAGATGCATTTTGAGTTGTGTTTATAGAAATTCCCATCACATCCAGAGCAAAGGATATCCAAACATCATACGATGAACCATTCTGTAACTTAAGCATATTTTGTATGTCCTGGATCATGTCCAAAAAGAAGTTCTGTGTTTTGAACAAAAGAAGTTGTTTGTCAGATGAAGATGTCCAGGCAAGATCCACTAAGAAATAAACCAGTTTATTTAAAACTGTGTTCTGTGTCCAGTTGGGTGAACTTGACGTCTTATTGAACAACTCATTTATATCTGATATAATGTTCATAATGGAGGATATCTTGCTCTGAGATATAGTTGGGTCTGCTATTAAGTCACTTGCCACCTCGATGATGTAATCCGCTAAAGTAAAATACTTTCTTACACTGTCTGGTACAAGAGGTGTTACAAAGGCAACAAATTCTCTGGAGGTGTGAAGAATGTTGATCCAGTTATTCTGTGAATAATTCCCTTTTAATAAGTGACACATATCCATAGTTAAATTTGAAACAAATGTATTGACTGGCCATGTGGTTGAGGCACTGTTCGTTTGTATCATTATATATACAGAATTAATTACTTTGGAAATGCCTTCACAGTCCATAGTTAAGAAAGGTTGTAACATTTGTGTAAAATTCATGGGTCCAATACTAATAGTCTGGTTGAAAATACCTACAAACAACTCATAGAGGTGAAAGATGTCTGACCCATCAGTGATGTTTTGTGAAGACAAGACATTCTGCAAAGCCCTCAGTATTTCTTCAACCTGTGAATTATTTACATTCCCTTCCAGTAGACTATTTATAACTTGCCAAACTGTTGTAAATTCCGACATATTGAATGTGTTGTGACCTTGAATTGGGTTGTTTTCATTGAAAAAATGTGTTGCATTTATCCAATTTTCTAATTGGCTCAGTACAGTTGTGTTTGATTGGTTTTCAATTAACATTTGTACAAAAAGTTGTAACATAGTATTGGTTTTATTATATAGTGGCTGTAGTTCCACACTGGATGCTGTTTCGTTAATAGCTGACATCATAATGCTTATAATGTACTTAATAATTTTCTGTTCCTCTGAAGACTGAGTGAAGATTTGATTTTCCAGTGCTTGGATGGTGACTTTTTCTAGGCCACTTTCTTTGAACGATGTTAAAATATGTCCCAGTACCCTTATAAGAAAAAGAAAACATGTCCTCGTTATAGCCGCATGCTTTGAACAAAAATCATGTGATATTTAATTAATGCAGCCAGTACACAGAATCAAACCTGGCTTTGGTCTCAGTTTCATAATGTTCTTTTACTTTTAAAGCAGCTTAACCCTATGTTCTCTTTCTACTATATTTGTCTGGTATACTTTTTTAAGGATATACCTATAATTATTTTGTTTCTGTGGAAGTTCTCTTAGTTTTTAAGAAAGTGTTAGGCCACTTTCAGAATCTGAAGACCATTTAAGTTGCCCCAGATTTTTGTTATAAATCTTCCTGGGAAGTTATAATCCTCCCGATCTAAAGCCAAAAGTTTTTTTCTTGCATTTTGAATAGAGGGGTTTTTTTGCCATTTTTGTCCCTTTCAAGAAAATTTCCCTTGTTTCCTGTCATCTAGACACAGTATAAAGTTTGGGAATCCCTCCAAAGTGAAGTTAAGGAAAATTTCCCCTCTATTTCAAATCTGGTGGCAACTCAAAATTTTTGATTTTTCCTCACTTTCAAGCTCAGTGACAATGTTCATATGAACATACACTATATTGTCAAAAGTATTGGGACACCTGCCTTTACACGCACATGAACTTTAATGGCACCCCAGTCTTTGTCCGTAGGGTTCAATATTGAGTTGGCCCACCCTTTGCAGCTATAACAACTTCAACTCTTCTGGGAAGTCTGTCCACAAGGTTTAGGAGTGTGTCTATGGGAATGTTTGACCGTTCTTCCAAAAGCGCATTTGTGAGGCTATAACCTGGTCATAATTTTTTAATCTGTGTCCCATTGCAGAGATTTCCCTTCACTTCCTGTCCCATAGCCAAAGCAGGAAGTGAGAGGAAATCTCTTCAAAGTGAGGGGATCCTGGTGTGTTACCAGAGTCACCAGAACTAGGATCCTTATTGGAAGATTTCCCCTCTATTCCTGTTCCAATGTCAACCCAAAATTTGGGATTTTCTTTTACGATCACTTTGGAAAATAATGGCAAACAGGGCAAATAGAGAGGGTGAATCTTCCTAAAGGGGGCACAGACAGCAATAAAAATGGACAAGTGTTCTATTCCCTCTTCACTCTATCCAAAACAAAAGTTTTCCTCTGCTTGCTATAATGTGCATCTTTTTACTGTGAATGACAGTAAAACATGCAGCAATTAAATTTGGGAGCTACCGGATAATCAATATTCTGCTGGTCTGTTAAATCCCAGAAGGACTTTGACACCAGCTGAAAGTACATGAGTATCACTTCTCTAAGCTATAGCTTTCCTTACCTATAAAGAATATACTATCTATCTTTTTCCTAGCTTTTCCTATGAAAAAATGCATACTCTAGTTAAATTTGGGAAGAATGACTACAGTAGTCTTAACTGTGGCATTAAGCAGTTGTTTGAGGGCATTAGGTACTATATGAAATGGAATACAATGGCATTAGAAAGCAACAAAGTAGAAACAGTACTCTTTATGGTGGCAGACAGCTAAATATTAGAAATGCTTATATCTGTCTCTGCATTGCAACAATACGCATGGAGATGGCGATTGTGCTAAACACTGGGCTGAACAATAAAGATTAATATATTTAAAATGCTTAGAATTTCTTGTCATGACTGCAACATTTTATACTTATATAGCTAGCATGTTCTGCATGCTGTTAATTCATTTTAAGTTATTATATTTGCTAATCCACAGTCATCTATGCGAATGTAGAACGCAAATAACACAGATTATTAAATTCAAATGCCCAAAAAATAATTTAGTATCTACAAAATACTCAGTTGCTTCTGCATTTTAATTTTGTTTCTGGCTTGATGCAATTGCTGAAAGTAAACAGCAGAATAAATAGCACGAAAAAGGACCAGTCAAAGAGCGCAATCATTTTAAAGACTGATACGTGTGTCATATTTAAAGATTCTGTTTGCAAAACATGCCAATCAATTCAATGACGCAAAATGAAGTACCCAATCCTTTGTCAAGTGACAAGATCTGCAAGGATCAAATGCTTTTCATACTTTACGTTAAGCTATCCGTGTCATTTTGATGGGAGGAAGACATGCTATTATTTAACATGAAATATTTCACTGAGCTGGTCAGCAAGGTTACTTGTATTATCAGAATGTATTCTGTATCTTTATTTAACATTTCCTTATATTTTATTATAGGTTAAAAAAATAGGAGGGGGTGATGCACATGCGCATAGCAGACTAAGATGGCCAGGGAACTAGAGGCCAGACCTGCTCAATGGCAATTTCTTTTATGGATCACCCATCAATATATGTGCAGACATTCTCAGGGACCCTGAAAAACTGGGCCAGGCCAAATTGCGTGAGTGCATTGGGGCATCGTTCAAAATGAATACCACATCAATGCAACACCCAGTGCTTGATTCATTATCATGCATTGTGGTAACATACATTTTTTTCCAGGTATGAACAAGCCATACATTTCCCTTCAAGGTGTTTAATTGTTAAAGGATAAGTTCACCTTTGGGAACATGTTACATGTTCCACCCATTTTAAGGGTGGAACATGTAACATGTTCCCTCTCTTGCAGCCACTCCTCGATCCGCTGCCTCTAGTGACAGCAAGCCAGGGATCTTCTCCCCGATCTCACTGTCACAGTTTTTTTTATACGCAACAGTGTGGGGCTCTACCTGCCTGGCCGTGTCATTCATTCACAGAGGTCTGCGAATGGGAAAACTGCAGCTACCGACAGCCTTTTCGGCTGTCAGCTTGCAGTTCTCAATTAACTACCAGAGCGGTGTTGAGTGCTTAGATAGTTCAATGCCTCTTCCTGTCAGAGTGTAAGTGCCTACTTGTATGAGCAGACAGCTTACACAGACAAATTGCAGGAGTCCTGCATGGCACCCGCGATCTACTGATTGCGGGTGCAATGCTTTCCAGGCTGCTAGTAAAAAAAATAATAAACGCACATTTTTTTTTACCTGCAAAAGATGTACATTTATTTTTATTTTTTTTTACAAAGGTGAACGTATCCTTTAATTGACACTAATTGTCTTGACGTAATAACAGAGCAGCCAACTCATGAAGATATTTTTCTACTGTTTAAGAAATTCTCTGAACATATCCAGACATCACTTAGCAGAACAACTCAGACTATACCCAGACATCCTCATATCCCATATAACTGGAAACAAGAATCTTACTTACTTTTGGGCAAGGCTTTCCGGGGGTAATGTGCTGTTCCGATTATTAAAGTAAATCTGTAATATATCAGAAGCAAAGGTAAGGATCCCTTCATAGCCTGTGATATTAAGGCTTCTAAGAAAGCTGCTCAATGCTCCCATTACATTGATAGTGATCATTTCATCCATGGGCTCAGATCTGTTCAACAATGCTTCTTTTATTATGGCCTGTAAAGAGCTATGTAACACTTGGATAGATTGGTATATATCCGAGTTGCTGGTTGGTTCTTTCTGTTGTAAGAGTTTCACTATGGATGTCAAAAATGCCTCAAAAGTGTTCATATTGGTATCATTTACAAACTTAGTGAAGGATGTTATGATCTCCTTGGCAGAGTCTGCTGGTAACCCTGACATTGATGTTATTATCATACTTGAGATGCTTTCCAAATCCTCTAGCCAATTAAATCCAGAGTTATTGCCAAGTATTAAATTGCAAGTCAATGAACTAAGGTTAGAACAAAACATGTCATTGATGGATAGGTTTATCTTATTGTGGTACAAACTAAAAAGGTTCTTCAATGAAATTGCACAATTATCAACTGATGTTATATTCATATTAAAAAGAAACTGTTTTAGAAGATTATTTATCATGGAAAAGTTTCCATCAAAAATGTTAACAAGTGAAATATGTGGCAGGCTTGCATTCAGTGTGACAATGTCATCTGTAATATTCAGAACTCTGTTGACAACATTTAATAAATGAAGGAACTCTATGGGATAATCTGTAGTCTTAAGGTAGGATGAAATATTGTTGACTGTGTTCAGCATTGACAATACCAGTTGCCACCTAGTGGGACTTGTGCTGTTTTGAGTGAGTTCTAGCAACTGCAGCATTGTGTTGTACAAGAAGTTAACAATGGTTTCATTTAGAAATATCTGCTCATGCATGGAGCCATACAGTTTTAAAATATTAAATACCTGAATCAAGTATTTTGAATATTCTGATGGGTTATGGCTATACAGTTCTGTCTGATTCATAAATACTGAAATCAGAGACTCCAAGTGGCTTGACTGATTATGAAATGCCTGATAAATTATATGTATACTTTGATTATCCTTTGCTGCACAGGTAATGTTTTTTGTTGAAAGTTTGTTGGTAACCATGGCTAGTGCTCCATCAATTTCTTGAACCCAAGGACTGTTGATACTTGATAGATTATTTATGGTAGAAATTAACTGGAGGGTGGATGCTAGTGTCTCAACAAGGCATGCCAGTTCTTTTTTGGAGTTTGAGTTTTCTATGGCACAGCCATTAATATGTTCTTCCCATGTGGTATTAAGGGCATATTCAAAGATGTTTAAAAGTGTAACATTACCATCAATTTGGGGTGATTCCAGGATTATCTGACAACCCAAATCATTCAGTATGCGTTGAAACACGTTTATGATTTCTGTGCTTGAACAGTTCTGCTTTAGTGAAGGCATTGTTGGATCTGTTAAACACTGCATGCTTGAATTCAAAAGATTCATCAAGTCAGTTTTTAGCAATGGAAATTCAAAAAAGATACTTCCACTCCAGTTGTCCAGCAATAAACTGTATACATAGTATAGAACACTCTGATTCAATCTGTTTTCAACAATACCCAAGATCTGATGGGATATGTTGTACATTGCTTGTAAGTTATAATTTGATGTTGAGATTTCAGGTATGTCTTTCAAAAAACTTTCTGCTGCCAGAAGAACCTTTTCTGTGAATAACATAACAGAAGATAGATTGTTCAGTCCTCCCCTATCATATTCTTGTAATAACTGCAGCACAAACTTAGCTTCACTGTCTGTGATTTGATTAAAAAATGATCTCCAGGGACTTCCACTGACAAATGCTTGTTGAATAATCTGCTGAATGGCCACTGTAATGTTATAAATAAAGGTTTCACTGGTATGACCTCCATTTTGCAATGTCATATTCATCATGTTTTGGAGAGTAGGCACAATGTGAGACATTTCCAACCAGCTAATTACAGACTGTATTTTATTTACTGTAGGTAAGAGGGAAGGATAGCTTTTCATAAGAGACAGAGTATTGTTTATCATGACTTCTATAAGTGTTACAAAACTATCTGTATTACTAGTGGTATGGAAAGTTTCTGTTTCGTTTTTCATGTAAAGAATGTACCACTGAATAGTCTGAAGCTGATTTTTTATGTTCTCTAGTTCCTTATTAGTTTGAGAAACTAGTGTTGAATTTGTGTCTAATTCCTCTAAAGTCTGCACAATTTGAAGGAGAGTTGTTTCAATTTGCTGTAGTACAGACTGATTTTGATATGCCAAGCTTGTTAAATCATACATATAAATTAGTTGCTGGTAGGCATCCACTGTTCTATTTACTTTACTGAGCCAATTTTTAATAATAGAAGAAGCCGCAACAAGAGTGTCATTAATAGGCTGAGGAAATGGCAACATGTCAAGAAGATCCATTAGACTTAAACTTAGGTCTAAGGTGCACTTCAAAGGATCAACAGATCTATTTGAATAACACTTAGGCAGCCCACTTACATAATCCAGCTGAGAGATCAGCTTTTTAAGGTCAACAGATCCAAGAACATGAAGGGTGTTGTCAACATTCTGTTTAAATTGCTCTGAAGCAGAATAGATGGACAGGATGTTAGGGTCAGTTCTCAATGTCATGTTTATAATATAGTTCAGTTCTCCATAGATATCCTGGACATTGTTGCAGGAGGCATTGTTAAGATGTGCTTGAGAACACAGAATCATTGAAAATATGTTATTGATTATTTTGATCTCTCCATCAGTGAACTGGTTTAACTGAGGAAATTGCTGTACATCTCCACTAGTTGTTGAACTTATGAACTGTATAACTTCATACAGCTGCTGCTGGTACTTGAGAACAGAACTTGAACACTTAGTAAGTTCTACTTGGCAAGTGGAAATGGAATCCAGAAGAGTCACCAAAACATTTTCTACTTTATTAAACAACTGTTGGTCTTCAGCTGGAATGAAACCAGAGATCAGACTGAGCAATGCCAAGGGTGCATTGCTGGGGTTAGAGCCCACCGCCTGTAGATTTGATGGTGTGAAAATTGACAGAATAGCAGCATATCTGCTGAAATCACCAACCTGGCTGTTGTTGAAATAAAGATTTAGCAATCCAAGTGAATCCCGCAGGGTAGTATCATTGTTCAACAAATGTAATATCTGTTTTAAATAAAAGTCAGCTAGTTCAAAGCTGTTGTTCATATTGGGGTTACTTATTATATCACTAAAGAGAACAATTACATGATTCAGTGTTGCAGTTATATTAGAAGTAACTAGATTTAAGTTTTGAAGTTTTTGGAGACTTTGCGTAAATTCTAGGATTGTTGTTTGGTTAAAGCCAGAAAGAATCTGGAGAAATTTTGTAAAGTAATTAACAGCTTCTGTGCTGCTGGTAGAAAAGGATTTGAGTATGGACTGCAGTTCTACTAACGTCTGAAGAGACACATTAGATGAAGAAAACAGGCCACTCATATGTATCCAGTATTGAACATCATTAATGATGCTTTCTGTTATGTTATTGATTAGTCCTGTGTTGTTTCCTAATTGTCCTGGTGGAACAAGTTTTTCCAGATTTATTAGGATTGTTTGAAGGGCTCCAACATATTGATCAGTAGTGGAATCCGTAGTCAGAACATCAGTAATATTCAGTAACAGGTTGACCATTTCTCTGAGGATACTCTGTAACTCTGCATCTAGAGGATAGGTGTTATTGATTTCTTGCTGAAGCTTCTCTATGATTATCTGGTTTATACCATTCTGTTTTAAGAGAGTCCATATTTTCTGCACATATCTGTAAGAATAAATAAAAAAATTGAATATATCTATAGGTTATAACTGTAAGCAGTACACAGATCAAGTAGTAATGGATATAAGGGCTTATGCTTTCTCTTCAACTATCTATCTTTATTAACTTACCTTCATGTTATTTGAAGTTTTGAAGTAAATATAGATGAACCTAAGTTTATTACATTGTACTTACTCATCTATAAATCACTCCTGAATAGCAGTATTCTTGCAGTGTATCTTCCTTACTGCTTGACATAGAAACTCGCTTGAACTGAATTTGGTAAGGCACTCACAATTTTTGGACACAAGAAGACCAGTGGTAGCAGAGTTTATGTTAGGGCTAATAGAATTGCCATTTAAATGGCGATGGGTGATTAACTTCCAACTTCCTGGCATGTATAGCCATGGTGCAGTGATTATTTAATACCTTTTTTTTGGACCGACAGAAGGAGTTGGCAGTGTGCACTGAAAAGGGAGTCAGGTTGTCTGTAAGGTTGATGTTACATTTGAGATCACAAAATTTGCTGGAGACAGGGTGGCTAGAATATGCAGAGAGAAGACCCACCTAATTTGTAGTTGTTGATCCCTCCACTGCTTTGGCAGTGAGTTGTCCATCTCCCAAAACGCTGACAAAAATGCTGCAGTACTTAGTTGCATGCAAGAGAGTGAAACCTTGCTCATCCAGGCAGTGAGGACCAACACATTCAAGCCATCCCTGCCAGGAAAAGATGGTGATTATGGCTAGCGGCTATAGCAGCCTCTAGAGGTAATTGCAAGAGAACCTGGCAGGCTGGTTGTACCCAAGTTGATTGGTCAATCAACTTGGTACATTCAGCCTGCCCATTAATGGTTCAAATCTCGGCCAGTTTCAACCAGCTGAGATTCAAACTGTGTATGGCTGGCCTAATATGATTACAGGAAGATCTTCCCACCTAATATGATAACAGGAAGAAATTATTTGTTAAAATGTATCTTCGGAAGGATTTTTACCAATAACAGTTGTAATTAAACTTTAAATATGACTAAATATGTCATATTCAGTTGTAACTGTATGTAGTGCCAGATTACCAAATAGACAGAGTAAGTACCAGCCTATGGGCCCCATGCTGTTTAAGGACCCCGCAACAACAGATCAAAATAATATTGATTTGATCCTGAAAGAAAATTACAATGACGCTTTCCTAAATTGTTCACAAAAGATAGAAAAAATGAATCAACGTTAAGAAATGAAAACTTTACATTAAACACTCTATAGAGAAAATATGGTATTACTGTAATGTAACTCAATAACAACTTAAAGTGCATAAACATTAGGTTCACATTACAGTTTGTCTCTTAAAAGCTGATCTTCTTTCAGCTGTCAGTTTGTAAAAAATTTGATGCAGCCTATGCACGTGTAATGTACATTGGTGATGGTAATCTCAATTTAGCTGCCAACGTGCAGACAATTTAGTTCAATTATCTATCTAGAGCACGTGCATGGCAAACCTCCAGAAACCTGCAAGTGGGGTCCCAGAGTTTCAACTGCCTAGGGGCCTCCACAGAGTTTAGTCATCTGGCACTCACTTGTATGTACAGTAATTTGCTGTTTGACAATGGTCTAATGGTCTAAGAAAAGAAAATACATGAAAAACCTGTACTGCCTCATTCCCAGGGCTTTTTCTGTATTCTTAAACCTGTGGATAACTTCAGTGTGAAAAAATTCTTGGGCTGACTCATCCTGCTGTTCCTATTCTTTCTAAGAATTTGCTTTTCGGGCATGCTCAAGAACAATTTTACTGGTGTTTATATTCACCAGGGATACTTAAGTACTGTACAGTATTTACATATCTCAGTTGTAGTCATACCTGATAAGGTAAAATAGTGGAGCTACTGTATATGTAAATCCAAGCCAAATAAATAAATTAATTAATAAAATAATTTTGTAAATAAAATTCACTATACCTAGCTTGGCTTGAGCCGTTCATAAATAGTAGCTGATTTACTAAAAGAGTAAAGCATGTTTAATTTGCAAAGTGAACTTACACTTAGCTTAATAGATAAGGGGAACCTTGCTAACTTCTACTATCTAAACATGTGCAAGCAAAATACATTTTTTAAAATTTCCCTTACACATTATTAGATATTCTTTGCAAAGTGAATGTTACCATATTCATTAAGGTAAGTGAACATTCCCTTGACAAGTAAACATGCTTTACTCTTTTAGTAAATCAGCCACTATTTATGAATGGCTCAAGCCAAGCTAGAAATAGTGATTTCTATTTAAATGTTTTATTTTTATTTATATATTTGGCTTGGATTTACATATACAGTAGCTCCACTATTTTACCTTATCAGGTGTAACTACAACTGAGATATGTGAATACTGTACAGTACTTAAGTATCCCTGGTGAATGCAAACACCAGCAAGGTTGTTCTTGAGCATGATGATAAGCAGTAATTACTTTGCAAAGAGAAAATTCATGTAGCTTAGTGAATCGGGTGAAGTTGTGCTGACTTTTAATGCAGTCACTTAATTATGTGCAAGTAAAAAATGCTGTTTTTTTTTTTTTTCCTTTCAAATGATTGGCAATCCTTTGTAAAGTGAATTTTAACTTTTTTCACCCCTTATTTACTTTGCATGAATATGCAATGCCCACGCTGCAAGGGTCAACAACTCGTTTAGTCTAAGGAAGAGGAGAAGTACTTTAAGTCCTTTGATCCCCTGCTCCCCTGTCAGGCAGTAGTCTCCCATGCTCTAGAAGTGAACTGTCTATTGGCATCATCAAATTCAATGCAGGGCTACAGACTCTGTATTGGTCTTGGTAACATCAGGACCTTAGACCACTGGAGCATGAAGGAGATGATGCTGGAGGGACCAGGCCAGCAGTGTGGAGGAGAAGAGGATCAGGTAAGTAAATATTTTTTTTTTCTATGTCCCCTAGACCTAAACAGGCAATTGAACTTTTGTTGTGTGGGAGCAGCCCCACTGCAAGGTATAATTTTAAAGTTTCCTTAACCGCTTGCCGACCGCTGGTCGGCAATTGACGGCGACAGAGTGGCGCTGTAAGGCAAAACGCCGTCATATGACGGCGGCTGCCAGATCACGCACAGTTAAAAATCGCAGATCACCGCCATTACTAGTAAAAAATAAAAAAAATATAAAAACCCCAGAAATGAATTCTCATAATCCGTAAACGCGACCACTTTTGCGCAAACCAATAAATAAACACCGATTGCGATTTTTTTAATCACAAATATGAGGAAGAATATAAATCGGCCAAAACCGTTGAAAAAAAACATTTTTTTATATTTTTTTTTTGGATTAGTATTTTAGCAAAAAGTAAGAAATTTGTTTTTTTTTGCAAAATTGTCGCTCTTCTTTTGTTTATAGCGGCGATCAGAAATGACGCAGCGGTGATCAAATACCACCAAAAGAAAGCTCTATTTGTGGGAAAAAAAGGACGCAAATTTCGTTTGGGTACAACATCGCACGACCGCACAATTTTCAGTTAAAGCGACGCAGTGCCGAATCGCAAAAAGGGCTCTGGTCCTAAAGTGTGAAATCCTTCCGGGGCTGAAGTGGTTAAGTTGAGTTTTCAGCAAATCAATCCCATAGTATCTGTGGATGGCTCAAGCTTGCAAGAGTTAAGTGTATTTTGTTAAAAAATACATTTTGTTAGTATTTTAAATCATACAGCAATGCACAGAAATATTTAGGCACATAAAACATTGGACTAGGATATACTAATGACTGTTGGTAATGAAAATTATTCTAAAGGAAAAGATAACAACTGTGGGTAGGGAATGTACTTTGAGACACTACTGCCAATAAATACTGCATATAATACCCTTAACATGTAATTCAATAAGGTTTTATATACAGTATGTCAGTGTGAAAGCTTATTGTATTGTGGGTTATGGATTATATTGTGCATGATTTACAGTATGTGTGATTTTCTTTTTCAATGGCTTTTATTGAAATTTTGAAAAAAAAGAAAAGCAAATACAACTTGTCAATGTTGCACTTGTGTTTTAATGCTTGTATTATTTTACTACAGTTATCTGTTTACCTTTCACTTGTTTTTTTTTTCACTTTTACTGTCACAAAGTGCTAGAGATAACAGTGTACGGGATGCTTATGGCTCACTTAATTGTCAGTCCAGGCAAACAGTTTAAAACTGTATATGGATTAAATATACATATATTTATTGTGTTTTTGTGGGGTTTAACTTGAAGATCTCAGGAAATAATCAGATTATTACTAGGTAATTTATTCACTCCCAACAGATGAAATGAACCCCCTACCTAGGCTACTAATATATGCAGCATGCCACTATGTTGAATACTGCAAGTGTACTTTTCAAACAAGGTTCCAAAATAGAATTGTCTCTGCTGCAGATGGAGATCAATAACATCGACATCTGCTCATCTGGCTCCTAATACTGGTATATTAAGCATGAAAAATTTAGTATAGGGGACAACCGATGAGAAGCCACTCACTTGATCTCTAACACTGTGCCGGGAACCAGTAATTCTTCAGAATATGAATGTGGGTTCCAAAACACGTTTACTTGGCCATGATACACAGATGACTGTATATGAGAGGTACTTGTCTGTATGAAGCGTGCCTATATTAATATTAATCTAATAGGTATAGTTGCAATATAATAAAAATTACACTAAATAAAATATATTATGTGTATCTTGATATAATATTTATGATGGCCTCTTCTATACATGGCAACATTTAGATGGAAATTCCTGTGAGTGGGAGTAGCGGTGGCACTATTTTATTTATTTATTATTTATTTCAGGTACTTATATAGTGCTGTCAATTCATGCAGCGCTTTACATATATATTGTACATTCACATCAGTTCCTACCCTCAAGGAGCTTACAATCTAAGGTCCCTAATTCACATTTATACATATACTAGGGCAAATTTGGACAGGATCTAATTTACCAACCAACATGTCTTTGGAGTGTGGGAGGAAACCAGAGAACCCGGAGGAAACCCACGCAGGCACAGGGAGAACATGCAGACTCCAGGCAGGTAGTGTCATGGTTGGGATTCAAAACAGCGACCCTTTTGCTGCCAGGCGAAAGTGCAATCCACTACACCACTGTGCCGCCCACTACAAGTCAATTCGTTTCTGAAGCTGTATACTAGCAGTGATCACACTGATAGGAATAAATATTAGGATGATAACCACAACAGCTTCATTGTTCAATCAGCAACCTGGGTTTGTGTCTGGGTTCTGCTGTAGCTGCAGTAGATGTCCCATACCTGGCTAAGCTTTCTGACAGGGGTGCCATGATCACAAATCCAAATCCTATGCCGGTAATATACAAGATTTTTAACTGTGCATTTAGCTGTTTGCATGGTGGTTTTGAACAGATATAGCGCCACCGGTTATGCATTTAGAAACCATACCCACCTTGTAAAGGCTGTTGAAGAATTATCAGATACTTCTTTTAAAAGTGTCAGTGAACTTTGCAGAAAAAAGTTCCAATCGATGGAGCCATTGCAAACTAAACTAGTCAAATTATATTTACCTAGAAAAGAAACACAGCAGTGAACACCTAATGGACACCATACATTGCATGTCTCAAGTACAATGACTACATTTAAAGTGGTTGTCAACCTGTGACAACTGACACTGTGCCGTGACGTCACGTGACTCCGGCCAGTCACAGAGCCGGAGTCGCGGCCCCGGAAGGAAGAGGGGCAGAAGATGGATGCGGCCAGCGCAGGGGACAGCAGGTAAGTGGCACATAATGGGTTACTATGCAATGCATAGTAGCCCATTATGCTTCTAATTTACAGGTATATATAGAGGAAGTAAACCACATCTGGGTTTACTTCCTCTTTAAACACAAATGTATCAATGAATAAACTAGTGTGAGAGTAGGCAGGTCAGGTTACTGATGGACGAGGCTCAACATTTATTCCTTTCTGAAAACAACCAACATTAAATTAGGAGGGCAAAAAAATTTGGATCTGCTATTTTACCAAACAAATCCTTCTAAAGAATCAAAGGATAATAACAAGAAGTATCTTACTTTACATTTACTATGTTAAAAAGACACTAAGCTTGCAGCAAAGGAGACATAATCCAGGTTTCGCTAGCTGTTATCAGGGTTGTCCTAAAAAGTACTCATATAAAGCCACAAGGGGATCCACAAGAATAGGAAAGACATGTTTCCTACTTCCATATCTTCCATACCTGAAACACTAGGCTTTGTTAAGGCATTCAAGTAGTTTCACAACAGAAGAACTGAAGTTTTTAGTAGCTCAACACAGGGGCAACAAGCTAATCTGAGCTGCTGAGAAAGCATATTCTTCGTGTGAATTTTGGGGATGAATTATGCGACAGTGCCTGCAGGTACAGAGGTCAGAGAGGACTCGTTTAGGCCTAGCTTTGCTTAACCTGTATATAGAACGATATCCACTACAATATCGCACTATTGTGTCTTATGTTTTCATAGCTTCTCACCTAGTGATTACAAAAAAATGGAAAACTGATATAGCCCCTGACATATCTGAAGTCATGCATAGAATGAACTTACATTGCTTATATGATAGCCTACAACTCAGATTCCTTGGCATCCTTTCAATCTAAATGGATAGCTTGGTCTCAAACATATTTAAATTGATTGTAAAGGCAGAAGGTTTTTTTTCATCGTATGCATTAAGATAAAAAGCCTTCTGTGTGCAGAATTCCCCCTCAGCCCCCCTTATACTTGCCTGAGGTCCCTCTAGATCCAGCGATGTTTCAGGAGTGTCTCAGCTGCCCGGGACTCCCCTCCTCATTGGCTGAGACAGCAGTGCTGTCCCATTGGTTATGGCTACTGTCAATTAAAGTCAGTCAGCCAATGAGGAGATAAAGGGGATGAGGCCGGGCTGTGGCTCCATGTCTGAATGGACACAGGGAGCTGTGGCTCGGCTTGGGTGCACCCATAGCAAGCTGCTTGCTGTGGGGGCACTCAACAGGAGGGAGGGGCCAGGAGCACCATATGGGGGGATCTGGGCTGCTCTGTGCAAAACCACTGCACAGGGCAGGTAAGTATAACGTGTTTATTATTTTTAATTAAAAAAAAAAAAAAAAAACAAGACTTTACAATTACTTTAAAAGACAATCCCATATAAAATGTGTCAACCCTTTTATTGCAATATAAATGGGGAATGGTGTTAACTTTTTGTTTGTATGTTTATACTTATGATTTTGTTCTATTTTATTCTTTTTGATTTGTTCCTGTGATTACCTTTTAGCTACTTGTCCCCATATGTTTCTTTGACTCCTTTCATAGTCCTTGTGGAGACACCAGCACAGGTTTTTAAGTGTTATGCATTATGCGTTTCTTCTTGAAACTTCCCCACACTTCATTACTGAAATACTACCTTACTCTGATGCAAGCATGACACTTTGTATACTCTCACTGTTTAATGCCTATATTGACTTTCTGAGTCTGAGTTTGTAAGCTTTTATTCTTTTAATTTGAAACTTGTTCAATAAAAATCTATAGAATCATAAAGTAAATTTACTGCTTTTTAAGAGTATGTTATGTAAGAGTAGTAACCTAATGTCCAAGCCTGGACAGTGTTTAACTATGAGGGGTCAGCTCACCAGTTTTAGGTAGATGGAAGTGGACTGAATACATTTAGTTGGCAACTTCCAGTCCATGTTTGGGTGCTGGCCATATTACAGTATTGATACTGTAGTTCTACTGCTCTGAAAATGGTGTGTAGTTACCTTTATTGCAATTCGCACATGGATATTACCCTGTGTTTTTACAAATGAGGAACACATATTTGGCCAAATTAACAGAACTAAGTACTCCTAAAAACAATGTATCGGTTACATGTACACAGCATACCTTCTCTGGTTTTACAATACATATTAGTCAACGTTTGCAATAATTCTTCTGATTTTCCACGCACACTCAATTACACAGTTGCTTTAACTTAAATACTAGATATAAAAATCAGTATTTGCTTGCCGCTAAAGGGCCTTCATTCAGCCTTTATAATACTGCACAAAAAACCTGTAATGGTATGCATCGTATGCAGGGTGGTACAAAAACATTACCAAAAACAAACATTGATGTAATGGAATGTTTTAAGCATACAAGTACAAACAAGAATATTCTGGTGAAATCTTAACCTGGCTTCCCAACTTTGAAAGTCATGCATTTGCATTGTATCATAAAAATGATGTATGATATAGATAACTTACAAGCATTACTGGAATTCTCATTAGTTAAAGATGTCATCAGCCAGTAGATTATTTGAAATGTTTGTGTTTGTTCCACCACAAGACAGCCATTGCTGGATTCACAAGGCAACATCTAGAGAATGGAAATATTTAGGTTACAGGAAATGGTAACAAAACAGATACATCTATTGGAGAAATCCAGTTTCTTTGACACCTGTTATTACCAAATATACATCTCACATGGCAGCTGGACTCTTATCTTGCTATTTTTCTTATTTACGAGGGGTTTTCAAAAAGCTTCCACATTTTTATATTTAATAGAGTTAAAAAAAAGTGTGGAAGCTTTTTGAAGAACTCTCATACTTGGTGACCTAAAACTATTCATACAATCAACAATATCTGCTATAACAAATGATAAAGCACACCAATAAGAGTTTATATAGTGCTGTGATTCTTCAATATCTTATGATTCCTTTAAAGTGCCATCCGTGCAGAAAAGTGCAAACTGTGCAGAAATATATGGCAAAGGTATTGAAAGTGCTGTGCTCCCCTTCCTCCTGTGCCCTCACTCCCCAGCTATCCATGTAAAGATCACCTGTACTGGTGAAATATATATATTTCATAGATGTGTCTTTATCCTTTTCCACATGTCCCCAATAGTTAGACATACTCATAGGATAAGATCTAAAATCCAGAAAATGGTGGCACCGGAAATCTCTATACCTAATGCATTTCACTCCACCCCGGGAGTGTCATCAAAGGCCCTCTGATGACACTCCCCGGGTGGAGTGAAATGCTGGATTTTGGAATGCAAACCGCGGATTGCACAATGTTATATATGCTTGTC
The DNA here is from genome assembly GCA_018402905.1 of Glandirana rugosa. Classification (NCBI taxonomy): domain Eukaryota; kingdom Metazoa; phylum Chordata; class Amphibia; order Anura; family Ranidae; genus Glandirana; species Glandirana rugosa. The sequence goes on from BLSH010539147.1 coordinate 2,418,076, forward strand.
ATGAAAGACTAACATGTGAGTGGATATTATTTTATATTAGAACCTTTCAAAATGATATGACTCCATGTATGCTCTATTTTTTATCCTATGAGTACGTCTAACTATTGGGAACATGTGGAAGCGGATAAAGACACATCTATGAAAGATATATTTCACCAGTACAGGAAATCTTTACATGGATAGCTGGTGAGTGAGGGCACAGGAGTTACATTTTTAATGGGCGAGAAACACATTAACCTTTCAATTTATCGTCCATTTGGCAGAAGTTTTGCAAACTTTTCTTAGATTTTTTTGGCTCAAAAATGTCACAACTGATTTTTAAATTGTGCCCATTAAAGCGGCTGTAAGCCACTATAGTAAAAAAAAAACTTTCCCCTGTAAGACAATTGCATGTGCTAGCATGCATCACATATTAGCACATTATGAAATACTTACCTTAGAACGCAGGCCTCCAATGGCATGCTGTCACTGCTGACAGGGTTTCCATATTCCCCTGGTTTTCCTTCCGGGTTTGTTGACTCTGACTGTGTTGAGCCGCGATGCCGTTACTCCTGCACTTGTGCGCGGGAGCCCTCAGTTCCGGCACAGTGCATTGAAGGTCTGACACAGAATGCTGGACCTTCAAAATGCATGTACCAATGACATCACTGGCTGCATCCAGTGTTAATATCTCCTAAACGGTGCCCATTTAGGAGATATTTATTTTACCTACAGGTAAGCCTTATTATAGACTTACCTGTAGGTAAAAATCACAAAGCGGATGTTACTACCGCTTTAACTGGACGAAAAATGAACCGTCAAAATGACAGATTTTCAAACTATTTTACTTTTATTGTATGGGTACTATAAGACACAAAAAGTTGTTGTTTCAACTAGAAGTTTACATTGTAGTCTATGAAAATGTGAGGCCTCCATGGGGCAGGATAAGTATTAAAATGAAAAACGAAAATACTGGTTAAAAACTCAGACTAGGGGAGTAATGAAAATAAAATGTTTAATTGCACACATGAAAAGTAATGGTATCTCTTGTGTATACTATTTGATGATCAGAGAAGGCTGTTATACATTTTGGTAACTATATCTCACTGGATCTAACTATGTATCAGCAAGTATTTATTCTTACCTGAAACAAGGAAATGCATGGTTTCATCTCAGTGGCCAAGGGCTGGTTGGACAGTGTTTGCAGGATATTAGATGCATTAGTTGTATTCACTGGCATGATGACTGTCATAAACACAGAGATTTATTAAATAAGACATTGAAAATGACAAGATCTATTTAAAAGAGGCTACGTTATTCTTATAGTGCTACCAATACTGTAAATCTTAGGTAGCAGTTCAAGTGATCCTGTACTAGGCAAAGTAACATGTTTGTTGCATAGGAGGTACCATAAGGAGCTTTGCATAAACATCATTGTGCAAAAGGAGCCCCCCAAAGTATAAATATTTCTTGATATGGAGGGAACATAGGGTTACCCTGGTATTTACATAAGTCAACACTTGACACCTTAGCAGTCAATCACTACACCCAAATGCAGTCACATATGCCAGCATATATTACTCTCTGTATGTTTTAAAATATCAGAGAATCAAAACCTTGTACAAGGATTTTCAGGTAGTCTGCTTGTGGATAAGGGGAACACAGAAAATGAAAGCCCTAGTTGCTTATGGTTGGTATGGTGCCTCTTATAAAAGCAAACTTGCTAGCATGGCCAAAGAAAATTCTAGATTTAAGGTGCCTATTGGCATTAGCCACAGTCTCTGGACTTGATCAAGCAATCCTTGGCTTTAACAGATGCCAACTGTCTATGGTCAGGTTTAGACATCATCAAAAGATCTGATCACTAAAGGAACTTAGCAAAGGCTAAAAAGCTCATAAATGTGCTTCTGCTGTGGTGCACACATTTTATTGGATGGTTCAATGGTTATCTAATTTTTAATTTTCTTCATCAATTTAGGCCAATATTTATTCTGCTACATATGTTTGGTAAAAAAACCCCCAATAAGCGTATATTGATTGGTTTGTGCAAAAGCTATAGCGTCTACAAAATAGGGGATAGATTTATGGCATTTTTATTATTTATTTATTTTTTACTAGTAATGGCGGCAATCAGTGCTTTTTAGCAGGACTGCAACATTGCGGTGGACAGATCTTACACCTAACTGACATTTTTGACACTTTTTTGGGAACCAGTGACATTATTACAGTGATCAGTGCTAAAAATATGCTCTGACATTGTACTAATGACACTGGCAGGCAAGGGGTTAATATCAGGGGCGATCAGGGGTTTACTGTATTCCCTCTGTGTGTTTACTAACTGTATGGAGGAAGGACTCATTGGGACAACACACAGATCCGTCTTCCTGCATAGCAGAAAGACAGGATCTGTGTGTCATTCCCTGTTAGAAGGAAGACCTGCCTTGTTTACTGTCTCTGCAGGGAACGATCGTGGGCGGCCGGCAGACATCGAGTCCGCCGGACCTGCTGATTGGCTCCCCCGCTGGCCAATGGAGGCGTGCGCCCACACAAGCTAGTGCACGAATCGCCATACCGTTATGGTGATAAGAGCAGCCGAGCCACCTTACCACAGTATAACTGCGGCGGGTGGTCAGCAAGTGGTTAAAGCTGTATTAAACCCAAAGATGTATTATAATGCAGCTTGCCAAACATTTTTTTGCCTTTTGAGATAAAGGATTTACATGAATAAATAAAAGCTCATTGTAAGCACTCCTGTCAGTGATAAATGGTTTGTCTCATCCCTGTAACTGCAAGAGAGCATTTTCTTTTGATAAACAACAGACTTACTGCCTGGATCACCAGATGAAAGTAGAAGAAAGAAAACCTAAAAAAGAATCTATTGCAGCCATAACATCTAAGGATTGGTAAGCTGCTATAAATTACATGTTTGCTTTTCTGTTTAATATTGCTTTAAGCAGAGAATATATGAAATGACGCTGATCTGCCATTATAATACAACCCTTAAATACTTACATACTTATATATAATATATTTTTCTAAACAGATGAGATCACAATGTTTTCTTATATTGGAAAGAAGTCATATATTTTACCTCCATTAATAATTTTAAGTATGCTCTTTACACAGGGTTGTATATAGGAAAGTTCCTGAGGAACTGTTGAAAAATTGAGGATGAACTCTCCTGAATATGCAAAACTAAAAAAAAAATAAACAACAAATTAATAAATAAATTCACATCCTTTTACATATTCAGAGTAGATTATAAAGATATGACTTCAAAAATGTAAAACGATCATAATGCCAAAAATTGCTTTAGGAATTTCTGCTTTCCTAGTTAGCGGCCTAAACAGTATTTCTTTTCCATTTTAGGTGTACTAAAAAAGTTTGTATCAACCACAGATAAAAAAATGAGAAGTGACACCATTTAAAGCAAGTGGTAAGATTTAAAGTACAAATATTTTAAGAGGAGCTCATCAAGATGGAAACATGGTAAACTACTAATGACATAGTTTTTAAAACTGCGTATTTCAGTGTTTTTATCTTTGTTTTGCTTCACTACTTAGAGAGTCACCACCCTGGAACAAAGACCTGATATACACTTCTTCTATGTCAGTGATTTACAAAGCAGTCAAGCAAGGATAAGAAGGACAGCACAGTTACATGTACCTCAAAAACAAATCAGCAATTGCAGATCCTGTATTTACTTATGAATGTTTTGTCTTAAATAAATACTTTTTTGATTTCAACTTAATTTAAGATAGTTTTTAAATGGAAGGCCATTATGGTTTTTCCAAAAGAGCTCTACCATCAGCTGTATGTGAAAACAGTATCTTCTTTGAAGGACCTTAGGTATTTGCAATCCTGTTACCTGACCTCACCTAAGTTCATAAGTTGGAGGCAATAATAGAGAGAACATGGTCTCTCTTTCCACTTCAGCAGTGAACATTTGTGACTCCCTACACAACAAATACAACTGATCCTACTATTCGCTAATGCCATTGACTGGCTATGATTATTTTAAACCAGGGGACTTGGATTCTAACTTTTTGGTCCAAAAAACAAAATGTTTGTATATAGGAGGCATGCAACGAGTGCAAAGCTCACCTGCAAAAATACCAGTGGATCTATCCTTTTATTTCATGAAAAAATGAAGAAACACCCATTTATATACATATTCTACAATCTGCCATATTACAGACCTTAAAGGATTCAAATCTATTTTACACTCCGAATTTATTCCATCACAAGTTCATTAAATTGATAGGCACACTTTCCCCTCTTACCAGTACTAACTGACCACCATACAGAAGCTGACACATTTGAGATATTTTGTTGACACTACTGTTTTCTAACAATCGTTTAATTTTCTCTGTGTAACCAATGTCATTGAACTAATATCAAATGTTCTATGCTTTTATGAGTCTTTTTTTTTTTTAATGGAAGAAAGAAACTGCAGGAATGTTACGTAATAAATGTGGCAATCTGGGAGCTTCTTGAAGTAGAGAGGTGCCAGTTAATACTGCAAAGAAATGAGGTATGGCAAAGGTCAGGTACATATTGCACAATAGCATTAAAATGGATCATTGCATGGGAAATCCCAGTGTAAAAGAAGGAAATGCTTAAAATATCCATAACCCGCCTATTGTACATATTTCAGTGTAACATAAATTCTTTAGCTAACTACAACTTGATATGGCTTTGAAGCATTTGTCAATATCTTAAGCAACAGAAGCACAATGATAGCAGCTTAGTCATCATTATTTATTGTCAACAATTATGTAATCTAATGAATTGAACACCTTCTAATGCTACATTATGTAACCCGATTTCGAGTGTCTGTGACTAAGCAGATGGATTCTGAAGCAATGCCAATATGTCCTTTGTTTCAGGAGGTGATATTTCGTAGGACAAGTGTCAACCATTCACTGTTTACAACAAACATTCAAAAGATAAAAACTGGAAAATTTTAAGTTGAAGCCAGTAAGATATGAACTCTGGGCAATTATTTTGTTTCAAAATTGGTACATGAACATTAAAGCTAATACTGAGTGAATATTACTGCCCCTACCACCACAATGATCTTATCATAGTAAAACAATGGCAATTTAAACTAGTTTATCAACTATTTCCCAAACATTGATAGGCCTCCACAGTCATAAGAGTTATTGTCTGATTCAGGTAACAATCCTTTTATGCCTGAATTGATCTGTCTATGGTAAGGCTGGTTGTACTGAAGTTGATCCTGTTTTTTGGGGGGGGTTTTTGCCTGATCACTGCTGGTCACTCCTGATCAGTAGAGATCATTGTATTCTGCCAGTGGGGAAGGCTCCTTGCACTTCCCACTGGCATAACACAATAGCACAGTTTTCATTCCTTCAGGAAAGAAAGGAATGAAAACTGGAAAGGAAAGAAAAATGCATAATGTATGGCCTGCCTAATGAATAAGGATAGCCATACATGTATAGGTTTCTCTTATTCATCCTGCCGGCTAATTGAGAGAAATTGAATATATCCCTCCACCCACTCTGTTTAGCGAGGATGAAGGAATTTCCCTTGCTATTGTATTCAGACAGTTGGCAACCACAGCTGTCAGAATACAAGAACCATAGCAGCATCTGATTGACTGCAGTCATGGTTTTGCTGACAATTTTCCACCTGGCTAGACAGAGCCACCTGCAGCTCAAATTTCAGCCAATTTGGCAGAAATCAGCCTAATGTGAACTGTGTTTGGCCAGGTTAGGACAGCACCTTCTACCAACTTCGACCAAGTTAAATTAGCTTCAGTTTTATGAGGAGCAGGGAAAATACAGTAGTTCAAAGAGTAGTTGTGTCAGCATGTTTTGGTTAGACATCCCAAACAAAGCAAGGAAAATAACAATGGCTCATTAAGCAGTCTCTTGTATCTTTAAACCCTTGCATATTTAAAGTGACTTAATGTGATTCATTATAGTTGTTTATGATAACGTGTCAGAGAAACAGAAATGCCATAAGGATGCTTATGCATTTTTCTTTTTTATTTGCATATTTGATTTATTAATACTTTATTAATCATAGAGGCCATTGGTAACATGGGCAATATACTACTCAATGTTTCTAACTTTTCAACCAGTGCGAGCATATCTAGAAACAATTAGACAGTGTATTAGTAGACTGTTAATTCAGAGCCCAGCAAAAAAAAACCCAGCAAAAAGAAATTACTCTTTCAATATATATGTTGTAAAAATTCCAGGATTCCAGTTATTATTTTCCCTTTGCTCATTTAGACATTAACATATTTATTATGTGCAATGTACATTTCTTCTCTTTAATTTTCAGAAATATATGTTAAAATATAGTGAGACTAGTAATGGTTCAGTGGAAAGCAGCTGCCCCAAATTAGCACAGTTGGATAGGCAAAGGCACCTCCTTCTCACAATGGCCTCCAAAGTATATTCTCCTCCTCGCTAAAGGGAAAGTGTGAGCACAGAAAAAAACAACAACATTGTGGGCTACTGAGTGAAAGATCACTGTAATAGCCAATCAGAGGCTATTGCAGTGATCATGTGATCAGGATCCAGTTCTCCCGGGTCCCAATTGTTAGTAGAGAACCTGGGCTGTCACCGTGCAAATGTGTTCCCACCACAAACACAAAAACACAAATATGCGGGGCCCAGGTTTAAAGCCCACCTCCTGAATGCTGCATACCCGGTGTTACCCGGTCATAAGGAGGTTAATGGTATGCCTTTGAGATCTCAGGAATAAAACTGTGTCGTTAAGGGGGATGTTGATTATATCATTACACTTTTCTGCTCACAGATTCATCCATTCCTGAAATTCAATCACGCATAGAGAAACTCCTAATCTCAAAAAATATTGAACTATAAAATGTTCTTCTTACCAAATTGGGAAGTTACCCTTTTTAACTGAAACTAAAATGTATTTGTTTCCCACACACTTCCATTCAAACTTAGTTTTGGCTTGTTTACCTTTGTGGGTTCTTTAAATATTCTGGTAGCATCAGCAGAAAATTCCATAGCTCTGTTTGACTTTGTAACACTTCCACCTTCGTGGAGATTTCAGTTACTAATGTAAGGATCTGAGTAGATGACAAGCTGCTTGCCTTCACAGCAAAACAAGAAACAAAACTATTATGTCATAGCATAAATTTATAAAGATAGAAGAAACAAAACTATTATGTCATAGCATGAATTTGTAAAGATAGAAGCATTGATCAATCACAAATAAGGGTGGGATGGCCTACTCTTAACTACCAAGGCACTCACTCAGACTGGGAGCTCTTTTTGCTGACAGTGCCCTTTCTCAGGAATATATGATGATCCTTCCACTTGACAATGCAGGACTTCTGCCTTCTTTCATTTGTTATTTAGAAATATTCATAATTTTATTGTCCTTATGACTTTTGAATCACACACAAAGAAATAGGAGGACCTGTGTTTCTATGTGCGGCAAATGTATTTCATGAGAAAAGCCTAAAATTGGTGAATGATATAATGGCAGAGGGACAAGGGTTTGAAATGAATCATTGGTCTATTGTAAACTCAGGGGTATCCTTAAGAAAACTATCTGTGTTGCTTATAGGTTTTTTATTACTATAGTGGCAGACCAGCTTTAATATGATTGGATTCTCTGGGTTTCCTTAAATTTTCACCAGGTCTCAAAGGTCTCCAGCAGGAGTAATTTAAATAATACAAAAAAGCCAAACATTTTTTTTTACATTTGGATAGAGTATGGAAAGGAGTTTGATTCCTAACCGGTTTATTATTGCTGCCTGTGTCCCTTTAGGGAAATTTTCCTTAATTTCCTGTCTCGGAGACAGAGCAGGAAGTAAAAAGAGAGCTCTTCACAGAGAGTAGATGATTCTTTTCAAACTGTAGTTATGAGAACACGTGCCCCTATTGGAATATTTTCCTGTTCCTGTGATACTCTAGAAACTAAGAAATGTTAGCTGCTCAAAGCTCATGCTCCTTGCTGAGTGGAGGGCTTAAGCTCTGACTCACAAGAGGGAATGTTGGACTACAGCATAGAGATTTGCTACTTTATCATGGACAGCAGCAGTCTGGCCCTACTATATGATGCTTGGGGAAATATTTAGTTATAGCTGTGGTCTGCTTTACACCCTAAATGAACAGTAAGACTCTGCTTAATGACCATTATAATGCATTATATGATGCTATTGGTAGAGTTGAATTGTCCCTAAGAATTTTCAAGTGAAAGTTGAACATAGGTGGGGCAAAAAACTGAACAATACAAAAATTCCCAAACACTTGATGTTAAAAGTATACAGTTTATTCCATATCAGAAAATTCAGGTTAGGTTGTTCTCGTTGAGGCTTAGCTACAGTATGTGTGCTCCAAACAATTTAGGAGATATTTTTATTTTTCTGTTTAAAAGTGAAAAATGTCTGAACTGGAACAAACTTTCTGTCACTTAGGACTAATTCTGTTTTGTTTTTTTATGAATATGCATGTTAGAGAACTTACAGTATTTATAATATATGCATATCTTACCTGTGAAAAAAGTGCCTTCATCACAAAACTGGCAAGTGTTTCATTAGACCGACAAAACTGCTGCAAATCTTGTTGTGTAGGGTACAGATTGATGGTGCTGCACAACGCTCCTTTCAAATCCCCTGAACTGATGTCCTCCATCACTGACTGGAAAAAAAACAAAATTAAAGTGTTATTTAGGGGACCTTGCTGCAGTGTCTAACACTCAAATTCCATGATGATCTCCATAAAGGGCCTACATACAGATGTGGAAGAACTTTACTCCACTACAATAAAAAAAAAAGATAGATCAGAAATATAGAAAATTCTGGTGAAAAGTTTCACAGTTTTCAAATTAAATATGGAGATTACATCAGTAAAGCCCAGTTGCTGCTGTCCTCTCTCTATCTTGGCTCAAGGCGATTGATCTTGTATCAGCCCTCTTTCTGCAAGCAGCTTTTAGTGGTTGATACTGCTGGGATCCAGGCAGATTGCACTGGTGGGCCGGTTGACAAACTTTTACATACAAGTGAATACTGTATGTTGACTGTCAGTGACAGCAATTGTAGATAGGTGTATGCTGCCCCTGGCAGTCCTGATGATCAAGGCTATATACGGACTATGTAAAAATATAGCCTTAATGACTGTTGGGGTGATCCTGCCTATATATTGTCCTATTCCTCAAATAGTATAGGAGCTATAAAAGCCATGAGTAAGAATATGAAACTATATTGTTAGTGAGAGAGTGTGGCCTGTAGGGTTTGTGTGGCTCTTTGAGCCGAGATTAGGTAAGACACTAAAGTGTTACTAGTGTCATGGTACTCTTGTTTTTCAATGTCAGCTTGAATGTTCTGGAATGTGTTTGCGTTGTTTTGTTTTAATAAAGCTTTCTCTGATTCAAATAAATAAAGCCTTGATTGTAACAGTGTGGAAACTGCACAGAAAAACTATTCAAACCACTGTAAGTATTAGTGAAAATATAGAATTTTCAAAACTGTTTTATATTCAACCAAAAACATTGCTTTAGCATTGAGGTCCTTGGCTATTCATCTGCTACATTGTTCCCAGAATGGTGATACAGTTAAATTTATGGCAGCCCATTTACCTTTCCTGCATTAATTATTTCGACAGCAGCTGTCCAGTTGTTGGCCACTGTTCTGTCCCCTAAAACAAGAAATAAGAACATGATGTGAGTCTCCTGTGAAATTCTAATCAGCACCACTAACATAATATGATAGTATGTTATTAAAATAGCATTCTAATGTTCTAACTGCAGTTTTTATAGATTTTTTTTCAATTTGGATATTGGTAAGCAGCTCTGTTTAATTTAAAATTAAGGCCTCGTTAATAGAGTTGAGCGAACCTCTGGAAGTTCGGGTTCTGCTGGTTCAGCCAAACTTCGGGACAAAGTCCGGGTTCGGGTCTGGACAGAACCCGAATGTTCGCACGGACCCCGAACCCCATTGAAATCAATGGGGACCCGAACTTTTAGGCACAAAAATGGCTGTAACAATGTCCTGGCAAGTGCTAGAGGGCTGCAAATGGAAGTAAAATGGGGGTAAGAGTAGGGCAAGTGCCCTACAAAAAAATGGGGATAGGGAAAATAAATTAAAATCAAATAAAAAAATGGGAAGGGGGGTGGATGTGGAGTAGGAGCCTAGAGGTTGACTAGGCCGTGACCATGGCAGTGTAGGTGGAAGTGGCGGTGGTTGAGGAGGAGAAGGAGGTAGCCAACATGGTATTTTTTTTTTGTTTGTTTATAATTGGGGTAGCCCCCAAAATATTGAGGCCTATTCAAAAAAACAAGTATATGAATGGCTGTGTGAGTCCGGTCTAAATGTTTATTCTGCACAAGGTACAGACAAGTCTTGTGGGATCCATGCCTGATTCAT
>BLSH010539147.1:2449519-2466751 GCA_018402905.1 Glandirana rugosa
CGCAAAGTGACCAAACGGGAATCTTCGGTAGTGTCGGTACGGATGATTACCGTACCGACACTAACCGGTCACGTAGTACACTGGGTCGGAGAAATATTCGTCCTCAGTGTCACGACGTCAGTGTACGAGGAACCCAATCACATCCCTTTCCTTCGACTTTCGAACTCCCTGTCTAAACTCTGTAAAATTCTGGACTAGGACGTAGGACTCTATCTAATGAAATGATGACGACAGACACGACAACGAGACTTGCCTGTCTATCGTCTTTAATCTCTAAAGTGTATGGCGACGAAACTCAACGTCTAGTTCGAGACGTATCTTGTTGCTAGCGATGTTACTGTGACTCCTGCTTATAAAGAGGCTGGGTCACATGATGCACTGGCCAATCACAGCCATGCCATTAGTAGGCATGGCTGTGATGGCTTCTAAGGGCAAACCAGTGAAACGCTCATTGATTGGCTGCCCTGCAGCTTCTCAACACGTGGAGTAAAATAGCAGAACCCCGGACCGAACCCGAACGATTTTTGAAATGTCCGGGTCCGGGTCCGTGCCACGGACACCCGAAAGTTCGGTACGGACCCGAACGTTACAGTCCGGGTTCGCTCAACACTATAAATAACCTTTTCTAATATCATCATAACGTTTATCTTACCTGCTTGTTGTAGTAACTGGGTTTGGTGCATAAGATTTATTACTGCATATTGTATCTGTGTTACAAAGGAAGCTCTGTAGAAATGGAACCATCCCTGTACTCTGAAGATTCCTGGGAGCCAGATAACCTGAAAAAAAGGAACCGCGCATGAGTATTTAGGGCTGCATAAAATATTCTAAGATATGTATATGATACAGTATGTTAAAAGTTTTGTTCTTGCTCAGTAATGCTGCCTCTACATGTGCATGTTGTATTTCAAGTCACTCTCATTGTATCTTCCATTGCCTATCCAAGAAACCAATACAAATTGTGAATGTATTTTTAATCGATGTTGGATGTTTATTGCGTTGTATTTTTAACTGGTCCACTTAAATCAATACATTCTTACTTTGATCTATTCTGTATAACCACTATTGAATCACTTTTTAAATGAGAGTTACAATAATTGACAATGATAATAATACAGTAAAGGGATAAATGTTTATAAAATTAAGCATGAAAGCTTCCATTTATTTGATCACAGCTCTTCTGCATCACGTCACGGGATGGCATAATGTAGCCACAGGCCTGGGAGGCTCTGGCTTATGCTAAATCTAACAAACTTTTTCACACATATGTCTTGATGCAGAAGATATGCAATAAGGCCAGATACTTGCAAGGTATTACTGGATTTACAGGATACGGCCCTATCTGAGATAATGCTGTTATATTGTGTGGAACAAATGGGAAAAAAGTTTGGGGTCACGCATTTGGCACACATTTTTTTCCAGTGGCAAACTGTGCTCCTTTGAGGAATTGCAGGCTAGATTTAACCTCCCTCAATCAATGCATTTCCTGTACATGCAGCTGCGACATGCAGTTAGGCACAGTCAGACAGTGTACTATGGGTGCAATCTCCGGCCCCCATCTTTCATTATATGACAGAGGTCATCCAATACAAAGGATTCATATCAAGGTGTTATACACTGCTCCTTTCTACTCATTTGACAAACTTGCCTTCTAAAGTGGCAGACATTTTGGAAAAGGATGTGGGTACATTTGAGGAGAAGCAGTGGGAGGAAGCCCTACAGGCGGTACAGTTGTGCTCTCTCAATGTGGCACAGAGGCTGTCCCAGTTATATATTGTCCTGCGGGCACACTTCACACCTGCAAGGCTGTATAGAATGGGTGTGTGGTTAAACCCAGAGTGTACACGGTTTTCCAGGGATCATGGAAATCTTATTCACCTTTTGTGGCGTTGCCCCAAGCTACATCTTTACTGGTCAGCAGTCATTGATACCATCAACAGGATATTTCAAGTCAATATTCCAATGGATCCTAAGCACTGTATCTTGGGCATTCTAGACAATCTCCCCATTGCAGACAACCCCAAACAGGCAATAGCTAGAGCCCTCTTTCAGGCATGCAAGCTTATCCTCAGCCATTGGATGGCACGGAACCTCCGACTCTCCTAGAATGGATTGCTCAATTGGGTGACACTCTAAGGTTGGAAAGATACATTTTCCAACATCGGGGTTGCCTGGCCAAGTTTGATGCACTATGGTCTGGTTGGATACTCCGGGTCTTTCTCTAGTTGATTTGGTCTTGGGCAGACTACTTATCTAATACGGAGGTGGATCCTATCTAGGGTGTATACTGATTCAGTGAGAAATTAGAGGGGGGGGGGGGTGTATAATCTATAGAAATGTAAGGATGTTTTAACAGTGCATTGTGATTGCATAAATGTGTGTCATTGCTGATGTAATATCTGGAATCAAATGTGCTGATTTTGTTCTTGTTTCTCTCAATAAACATTTTCTTTTGAGAAAAAAGAATGAAGGCTTCCCATTGTCTTATTATTAATAGTAATAGGTTAGTATTAGTTTTGGTGCTACATGGCCTACTGAAACCCAAACATGGCTTTGAGAAGAAACTGATTGGTCTTTATCTATTCCTGTGATACATGTCCTGATCCTGTGATTCTGATATGTCTGTGTATATCTACTTTCTGTTGCTGACCCCGACTTGCTCTCCTGACCTTGCTTACTGCCTGCTGATTTGATTTCTTCTGATGCTGACCTTGACCTGCCTCAGTTCTTGCTTGCTGTCTGATGATTTGGTACCTCTTGATGTCTGCCAGATCCTGACCTTGACCTGTTTCCTCTCTTTGCTTGCTGTCTGTGGATTTGGTACAGTACCTCCTGTCGTCTGCCGATCCTGACCTTGGCCTTTCTCCTAACCTTGTTTGCTGTCTGCTGATTTGGTATATCCCGCTGTTTGTCTGATCATGACTAAAGCTTACAATTTGACTCCAGCTCATATGATTCCAGCTGCATCTAGTTCTTGTCTCCTGGTTACAGTCTGCCTATGCACTGCACGTAGTGGGTTCCACCACAAAAAAAATGTTTTCAGTCCACCCAATCAATTTGACTTCTCACAGTAGTATCTCACGTTCATCTGTTGTTATTATTAGGGCTTTATTTAGATTTCTATCTAGGCATGTATGAGTAGGGACATCTGACCCATAGGTGAAGGGGAAGTTGCTACTTAAATAAATGGGCTCCTTGAGATATCTGAAGGTGTGTGAAGATGTCTCCATGGGTCTTTTTTTAATGGTACTCCAATCCAATGCTGATACTAAAAACTTGAAAAGCTGATTATTTTGCTGCCCTGACTTAGAATATCATCCAGGTAGAAAAATGTATAAAGGGGGAACTTCTCATACACTGCACAGCAAAAAACATTTTCAACAGCATTTACCAAAGTCATATTTCAGTCATAGCGGTCGTAGTATACAATTTTCATGAGTTTTAGGTTAGTGGTTAGGCTTATGTTAGGGGTTAGGTTCAGGTGTTGGGCTCAGGCTATGAGCTCAATTTAGGTTAGGGATAAGTTAGGGTTAACAAAGAAATGGACAAAGTGTTTTGTCCTTGTGAAATACGCCCTTGTTTACTGAGAATACTCACAAGGAAATAACATCCATAATCATTCTAAAACAGGCACAAACATGTCTGAATCATAAATTCTTTACATAAATTCTGTGCCTGTTTTAGTAGATTCTGTAAGTTTCCATTATTATTATTACTGCTTTTATTATGCATCTTCAGTATTGCTCATGAAATAGAAATCCTTTTATTGTATCAATTACTCCATATTGTGATAAACTTTTAACACATTCTAGACTGGCTGAGCCTTGTAGTCCGCTTCTATCTGGCAGGTATAAATCTAGAGCTCTTATGGACTATTCTATGCTTGAGAAAGGAGTGTGCATGCCCCATCAGGGCATGGCGCATGCTCCGGAACGTGTTGCATTGCATCTTGGTCTACGGTGACACCACTCCGCCTATGTCGCGTTCCATGGGCCACCAGAGAGCCATGGACCGAGATTCTGTAAGTTATTTGTTTCTTTATTCATGTGAGTATGTTTACTATATTTAATAAACAGACATGTTTCATGAGGTACTTTGTCTATTGCTTTGTTTTTCATAAGTGTAATATAGAGATGGTAAGCCTGGCATTGAGATTTCTTTTTGGTAGCAATAAACAGAATGGTAATCAATAGGGGTAGTCACTTGTATATTGAACTGATTAGGGATCCAGTAATAGTTTTCTCTTTGTAGCAGTAAGGATAGAGCTGGCTGTCCTTGTTCTATGAGGAAAGCCTCCAAAATGTATTGCATAGAAACCGGTCACAGTGTCTGATTACCTGGAAGCACGTCCCCTCTTCTCCCCACAGTGTGCACGCTGTTTTTATAAAGGAAGAGGGGGGATATAGTAACCAAGACTGTAATGTTAATAACGCATCACAGAATCCACCCTTATGGCTAACAGAAGCCAGTATCAGAAATAGACATAAAAAAATTAACATAAATAAGCCACCAGGACCAGATGGCTTACACCCGAGGGTCAACTCAGTTAAGTGATATCTAGACCATTGTTCCTAATTTTTATGGACAGTTTACTGACTGGAATGGTACCAGCTGATTGAAGAAAAGCCAACGTGGTACCAATTTTTAAAAAGGGCCGAGATATATCCCTAGAAACTACAGGCCAGTTAGCCTAACATCAATAGTACGCAAACTATTGGAGGAGATGATAAGATTTCCATGCCTTTGCGATAGTCTGCTTAGAAGCTGTGATGATGTTTGTTGCAAGTTTCGATTGGGCCTTTGTAAGGTCAGGTGGACAGCGGTTTAGCAAAGTGAAAGCTAGGTCAGGGGTGGTTGACCTGCTTAGCAGGGTGGACAATATTCTGAAGAATTCAGCCCAGAATTGCTGCACGATTGGACACGTTCTCCGCAACCTCAAAAGCACGTGGGAGGGTAGGTCAGAAGGTATTTAGCAATTCTTGCCGGGACCAGGTTGCCCTCTTTGTTGTTTATGTATAACAGACCTCCCTGTCTGTGGCATTAGCTGCTCATCCTCAGACATTTTGAACACTAAATGGTGATCTACTGTGGCTGTTTGTGAGAAGGCAATTGCTGCTAGCACCATGGAAATCAATGTTGGAAGATTTTCAGTTTATGGATTTTGTGTTGGGATTAGGTTCAAGTTAAAGAATAATTAAAGGCTATTATTCTTATTTTAAAGGAAGAGTTGTAACCCCTTTCAGGGGTTCTTTGCCACCTGTATCCCACTGGAAAGATTTCTCTTCACGTCCTGTCCCTTAGCCACAACCAGAAATGAGAGAAAATCCTTTCAAAGTGAGGGTATCCATGGTTGTCAGCAGGGTCACCAGAACTAGTGTCCCCATTGGAAGATTTCCCCTCTATAACTGTTCTGGGGACCACCCAAAAAAAAGTGCATTGCACTGTCATCCACCCTTGATACCTTGGCCCCCCTCACTACACACAGAATCAGGCCCTGACCGCTGCAACCCTGGCAGAAAGACAATATCAGAAGCGTCAAAAAAAAGAGCCACACTCTTGAGCGTCTGTGGCATAAGACTAAGTCACAGCAAGATTTCAGCCAATATAAATCTGCCCCCCAAAAATACCATTCCTGCCTCCACACTGCCAAACAGACCTACTTTATCACTCTTATTAACAACCTCTCATGGAGCCCCCGTCAACTCTTTTCTACCTTTAACGCTCTACTTCGTCCTCCATTACCTCCACCCACTAACTTACTCACTGCCCAGGAGATTGCTAATCACTTTAAAAATAACATTGATACAATTTGTCTCGAGATCTCCACTCTATAGATTTCTCACTCACCCACCTCCCACTCTTTGTCCTCCTGCACAATCAATACTCTGATTTAACCCAGCTACTATAGAGGAAGTCACTAAACTTTTCTCTAATGCACACTTAACCTCCTGCCCCCTGGACCCCGTTCCTTCTCAAATACTACAGTCACCCTCTGACTCTATCTTACACTCTTTAACTCATATCTTCAACCTCTCCCTCTCTACCGGCATCTTCACCAAGCCTCTAAAACATGCACTAGTCACCCCCATACCAAAAAAAGGCCACACTAGACCCCACGATCTTAACAACCTAAGACCCATTTCGTTACTCCATTTTGCCTCCAAAATCCTTGAATGTTTAGTCTACAACCGACTGTGTGCCCACCTCACTGAAAATAACCTTCTTGATCCCCTTCAGTCTGGATTTCATCTACAGCACTCCACAAAAACTGCTCTCCTAAAACTCACAAATGACTTACTAACAGCTAAAACCACCGGTCATTATTCCATACTCTTACTCTTGGACCTCTCCGCTGTCTTTGATACAGTTGATCACCCCCTCCTCCTCAAAAAACTCAATTTGCTTGGTCTCCATGGCTGTACTCTCCGTTGGTTCGAATCTTACCTATCTCACCGCACCTTCAGTGTCACTTACAACTCCACTTCCTCTTCTCCAACTCCTCTTACCGTTGGGGTCCCCCAAGGTTCTGTCCTTGGACCCCTACTATTCTTGATCTACACGTCCTCCCTGGGTCAGCTGATAGTCTCCCATCGACGTCACGTCACGTATGACGAAACATGTAGGGCGGAGCCACGCATTGACGTCACCGCGCCTGTCACGTTCGGAGAGGAACGAGTACTAACGTTTGTTTTTAGCTGATCCCGGCAATTTTTACACGATTCATCTGTTTTAAATGTGAGTACCTACTATTGTTTTAATAAATTTGCTCCTATGGTATTACACTATCGATTCCTCCTTTCTTAATGTCCCAATCGGTGGAGACGAGATGTCTATGTGAGCTGGCAGCTCTATATCCATTTGCATGCGTACAGAGAGGAGGAGGAGTTTCATCTGTAAACCTTGCAGAGGGTGATTTCTGCCTGCTTTAAAGACATACTAGAGATAGTGTGTCAACCTGGTCTGGTAAGGGCATTCCCCTTTATTCCTCCCTCCAGCAGCACTTGAGGTGTGCACGGACTTGGTGGTGGCTATTTCAAATCATCTTTCATCACATCGTGGGATTACTTTTGAACCCTGTATAGCCACATACTCCTGGGCTGGATGGTTTTGGACCTTTTTATGGACACTTCCATTTTTATTAACACCCAGGATATATATATGTCACTTGCACTGTGATTAATTTTTCTTTCCTTTACTTGAGTGGTATATCAGTAGCACTTAAGGACATTTGTGACGGATCTAGTTATTTCACTTACACTGTGATTAATTTCTGTTTTTTTTACTTCAGTGTTCTGTTATAGCACAGAAGGACATTTGGGACTCATTTATACTAATTAGCGCAACTTATTTGAATTTAGATAGTCTCCCATGGCTTCTGCTATCATTTATATCCCAATGACACCCAAATTTATCTCTCTACCCCTCAGCTCACCCCATCAGTCTCCTCACAGATCACTGCTTTACTAACAGACATATCAGCCTGGATGTCACAGCACTTCCTCAAACTCAATCTATCTAAAACTGAGCTCATAATATTTCCTCCCCCATGTGCCCCTTCCCCTGACTTCTGTGCTAAGATCAATGGCACAACTATTAGTGCGTCCCCACATGCCTGAGTGCTAGGGGTAAACCTATACTCTGAACTATCCTGTTAGGACCACATCCAATCCCTGTCCAAATCATGCCACCTCAGCCTCCGCAACATCTCTAGAATACGCCCCTTTTTAACCAATCACACCACCAAGCTTCTAATTCACTCTCTGGTTATCTCTCGCCTCGACTAGTGCAACTCTCTCCTCAATGGACTACCTTTACATACATTATCCCACCTTCAGTCCATAATGAATGCTGCTGCAAGACTTATCCACCTTACCAACCCTCAGTGTCCTCCACCCCCTCTCTGCCAATCTCTTCACTGGCTTCCACTCACCCAACGAATAAAAATCAGAGTACTAACAATAATTTACAAAGCCATCCACAACTCTGCCCCCAGCTAAATCACTAACCTAGTCTCAAAATACCAACCAAGCCGCCCTCTTTGGTCCTCCCAAGACCTTCTGCTCTCTAGCTCTCTTGTCACCTCCTCCCATGCTCGTTCCAGGATTTCTCCAGAGCTTCTCCCATCCTTTGGAACTCCCTACCCCAATCTGTCTGACTGTCTCCTAATATATCCATCTTTAGACGATCCCTGAAAACCTTTCTCTTTAAAGAAGCCTATCCTGCTTATAACTAATACACTGTTTTACTTTCTACATCAGCTCATCCCCCACAGCTATTACATTTTGTATCAATTGACCCTCCCTCTTAGATTGTAAGCTCTAACGAGCAGGGCCCTCTGATTCCTCTTGTACCAAAATGTAATGTAACTGTAATGTCTGCCTTCATTTTGTAAAGTGCTGCGCAAACTGTTGGTGCTATATAAATCCTGTATAATAATAATAATAACAGTAAACAGGACAATTCAAGAAGATGAATTACCGATTTGGGTGGGTGGGAGGGGCACAGACAGCAATTAAAATTTGACAGGTGTACTAAGCCCTCTCCACTCGAAGCTAAAAAAAAAATTGCCTTTAGTTATACTTTAACTGTAAATGTATGGAATAGTTTGAGCTTTTAGTATTTGGATTATGTTTACGGGTTATACTGAGGCACATATAAGCTTTGAGGCCATAAATATGAAATTGTTTTTTAAAAGGGACCAGAACTGTCATTCTAATCATGGCTTTACTACCTAGTAAGGCATTGATCTGAAAAAAAGCTTTCATCCAATTGAGTCTGAAAAGTCTAACTTCTATTCTGCATACTTGTTCTGGGTCAGTGAGACACTAAGTAGTGAATACATGGAAAGGATGACAGTCCAGGGACCTGCACATCTGATATTTGCTTCCTCACTGATTCTCTTAAAAAATATTAAAGCCGTAGTAAACCCATCCATTTAACAGTTTAAAAAACAGTTACATTTCCGGCACATGCCGGAAATGTAACACTCCCATTGGTTGTGCTCTAAACCAAACTGTCAAACCATCCAATGGCTGGTGTCATAGCTGATCACATGTGCAGCTTCATGGCAGTTGTAGATTAAACAGAGGCCAAGATGGAAGCTTCCTTGGCTGAAAATGTTAGGAGGGTTTACTACCACTTTAAGTGTGCTGAATAACTTTGTTGGGTGCCTGAATGCATAACCATGTGATAAAATGAGATAGGCCATATGTTTTTATGCCACAATTTCCAGCACTAAAACCCCCTAACTAAAACGAATTTCTATATGCTGAATAATAATTTATCAAGGTCAGATACAATAAAGACAATCAAAGTCAAGTTGCAATCTTTCGGGGACAGCCCCCTAAAATTGGAGATTGTCCCTGGTAACCATGGACATCTGCTCACCCTACTCTACACTGTAATCTAGCTAGCAGATAATGGAATGTAGTGCATTGTGCTCTGTACTCCACAATACCAGAAAAGTGTCTGTATTTACTGGACAGTTACCTAATTTTAAAACTGCACAAACGTGACCAAACCTGATTGGACTGGATCTACAACATCACAATTTTAAATACGACACTTAATGTTTAAACACAGTATTAAAAGATGCAGCAACAACACTCTAAATAATCTTAATAAAACAGTTCTTTATATGTCTTTTATTAGAAATTGTTTTATTTATAAATAGCCTTTTTTATAGTTTAGTAATAGCTTTTGTAGTTTTATTCTAACTCCCGTCAGAAATCTGTTTTTTCTTGCGTGCAACCAGTTTTTAGGGCTGTTCTAATCTAAGACTGGTCACACTGGTTTGTTCAGCTTTCATCATACGTGCCAGTAATCAGTCTTTTATACTATTATGCATAAAGTCACATGCTACACTGCATTGTAAAAGGTGACAGGTCCCAGGACACCCATTCATAAATCTACAATGCTCTTCTTCTCATCTAACAGCTGTATCTACAATGTGGGTCGTAGCAAAGAGAATGTAGCACAACTTTGATTTACTCATTTGTGCTAAAAACTAAAAAAAGTAAAAATTAATATCCGATCCATTCTGAATTTTTTTCTTCAAATTATTTTTTAAGCAAATTTTCTCATATGCTGTATATATATATATATATATATATATATATTATTACCAAAAGTATTGTGACGCCTGCCTTTAAACGCACATGAACTTTAACGTAATCCCGGTCTTGGTTCGTAAAGTTCAATATTGAGTTGGACCACCCTTTGCAGTTATAGCAGCTTTAACTCTTCTGGGAAGGCTGTCCACAAGGTTTAGGAGTGTGTCTATGTGTTTGACCATTCTTCCAGAAGCACATTTGTGAGGTCATGCACTGATGTTGGATGAGAAGGCCTGGCTTGCAGTCTCCGCTCTAATTAATCTCAAAGATGTTCTATTGGGTTGAGGTCAGGACTCTGCAGGCCAGTCAAGTTCCTCCACCCCAAACTCGCTCATCCATGTCTTTATGGACCTTGCTTTGTGCACTGGTGCGCAGTCATGTTGGACAGGACGAAGTTGGGAGCATGAAATTGTCCAAAATGTCTTGGTATGCTGACGCTTTAAGAGTTCCCTTCGCTGGAACTGAGGGGCCAAGCCCAACCCCTGAAAAACAAACCCACAACATAATCCCCCTTCCACCAAATGATTTGGACCAGTGCACAAAGCAAGGTCCATAAAGACATGGATGAGTGAGTTTGGGGTGGAGGAACTTGACTGGCCTGCAGAGTCCTGACCTCAACCCAATAGAACACCTTTGGGATGAATTAGAGCGGAGACTGAGAGCCAGGCCTTCATGTCCACATCAGTGCCCGACCTCACAAATGTGCTTCTGGAAGAAAGGTCAAACATTCCCATAGACACACTCCTAAACCTTGTGGACAACCTTCCCAGAAGAGTTGAAGCTGTTATAGCTGCAAAGGGTGAGCCAACTCAATATTGCACCCTACAGACTAAGACTGGGATGCCATTAAAGTTCATATGAGTATAAAGGCAGGTGTCACAATACTTTTGGTAACTTTGTGTATATAAAACTTAGATTAAATTATGCACATACATACTTAACAAAACAAGCAAAAAAAAAAAAAAAAAACACCCACCCCAAACTATCAGACACTAATAATAAAATATGATACAATACAAGAAAAAAGAAAAAACATTATCTAGCCCCTTCACGCTGACCATGCGCAAATATGTGGTCTCAGCTTGAAGGGGTTGTACTGCAGTGATGCATGCAGCTGCAAGCTTTGACGCCTTGCTTTGTGCACTGGTGCGCAGTCATGTTGGACAGGACGAAGTTGGGAGCATGAAATTGTCCAAAATGTCTTGGTATGCTGACGCTTTAAGAGTTCCCTTCGCTGGAACTGAGGGGCCAAGCCCAACCCCTGAAAAACAAACCCACAACATAATCCCCCTTCCACCAAATGATTTGGACCAGTGCACAAAGCAAGGTCCATAAAGACATGGATGAGTGAGTTTGGGGTGGAGGAACTTGACTGGCCTGCAGAGTCCTGACCTCAAACCAATAGAACACCTTTGGGATGAATTAGAGCGGAGACTGAGAGCCAGGCCTTCATGTCCACATCAGTGCCTGACCTCACAAATGTGCTTCTGGAAGAAAGGTCAAACATTCCCATAGACACACTCCTAAACCTTGTGGACAACCTTCCCAGAAGAGTTGAAGCTGTTATAGCTGCAAAGGGTGGGCCAACTCAATATTGCACCCTACAGACTAAGACTGGGATGCCATTAAAGTTCATATGAGTATAAAGGCAGGTGTCCCAATACTTTTGGTAACTTTGTGTATATAAAACTTAGATTAAATTATGCACATACATACTTAACAAAACAAGCAAAAAAAAAAAAAAAAAAAAACACCCACCCCAAACTATCAGACACTAATAATAAAATATGATACAATACAAGAAAAAAGAAAAAACATTATCTAGCCCCTTCACGCTGACCATGCGCAAATATGTGGTCTCAGCTTGAATGGGTTGTACAGCAGTGATGCATGCAGCTGCAAGCATCACCCCGGTACCACTTTTTGGAGCTGACGGTCGGCTTTCCTGGGATTACAACCGATGAGGCTAAAAACCACTTGGCTGTTATCCCAAGAAGTTGGAGGGAATGTCCCCCCCTCCCGCCGCCTTCCATGGCTCTCCCGTCCCACCGGGAAGCCCGAGCGACCAATCCACATGTCCACCGGCTAGCCTGAGATCCTAATGAAGCCGGAATCGGATTTGATCGGGTCTTGGATCTAATAACTCAAGACATCACTTCCGGTTACTGAAGATTTAAAGGCGCCAGATTTTTAAAAAATGACGGTATTCAAAACAGCCAAACTTGGTGATTTGAATACTTTTAAGTGCAAAGGAGGGATTTAGGGTCTTCTAGACCCAAGATCCCTCCATAAAGAGTACATTCCTTGTGACAGCAATACAAATTATCAGATTTTTTTTAAAGAGACAGTGTAAAATAAATAAATACATCAGAAAAAAAATGAAAGCGTCCTGTCCCTCGGCGCTCCAGTGCAGAAGCGAGCGCATATGTAAGTTGTGCCCGCAGATGTAAACAATGTTCAAACCACACATGTGAGGTATTGCTACGATCGTTAGAGCGAGAGCAATAATTCTCGCACTAGACTTTCTCTTTAACTTTACACTAGTAACCTGTAGAAATTTTTAAAGCGTCGCCTATGGAGATTTTTAAGTACTGTAGTTTGTCGCCAATTCCACAAGTGTGCGCAATTTCAAAGCATGACATGTTGGATATTTATTTACTCGGCGTAACATAATCGTTCACATTAAACAAAAAAATTTGGCTAACTTTACTGTTTTTTTTTTTAAATTCATGAAAATGTCTTTTATCCAAAAAAAAAATCACGTTTGAAAAACCACTGCGTAAATACCATCTGATATAAAATATTGCAACGATCACCATTTTATTCCCTAGGGTCTCTGCTAATATATATATATATATATATATATATATATATATATAAAATGTATGGGAGTTCTAAGTAATTTTCTAGCAAAAAAATATGGATTTTAACCTGTAAGCAACAAATGTCAGAAAAAGGCTTAGGCATGAAAGGGGTTTTAACCCCTTGAGATCCGCACTATTGCCAAAAGACGGCTCCAGCGCGGATCTCAATCTCCGGGTGACTGCGTGCAGCGCGCTCTGTGATCACTGAGTCCATGGGACTCGGCTGATCACAGATTGGAGTAAGGGGGCGGTCTACGTGATCAGCTGTCAGCCAATGACAGCTGATCACGTGATGTAAACAGAAGCTGTTGATCCTTTTTATTTTTTCACCCTCACGCTGACAGGGTGAGGGGAAAAAGAAGCCGATCACCGGCTTCTGTCAGAGGGACATCGGCCCTTCGCACAGAGAGCCGCGGATGGCTCATCTGTCCACACCAGAGCCACCTGTCAGTACTCACCAGTGCCACCTACCAGTGCCACCTACCTTTGCTCACCAGTGCCACCTACCTTTGCCCACCAGTGCTACAAATTAGTGCCACCAATCAGTGCTGCATATCTGCATCACCCACCAGTGCCCATCAGTGCCACCCATCAGTGTCCATAAGTGCCACCCATCAGTGCCACCTGTCACTGCAGCTTATCAGTGCCCTTCAGTGCCCTTCAGTGCCACCCATCAGTGCCATCCATCAGTACCAACCATCAGTGCCACCTCATCAGTGCTTAGCAGTGCCACCTATCAATGCCCATTAGTGCCGCCTTATCAGTGCCTATTAGTGCCGCCTTATCAGTTCCCATCAGTGCAGGCTATCAGTGCCCATCAGTGCAGCTTATCAGTGACCATCAGTGCAGCTTATCAGTGCCCATCAGTGCAGCCTCATCAGCGCACATCAATGAAGGAAAAAAATTACCTGTTTTCAAAATGTATATAAAAAGACTATGAAACAGATTTTTCTTTCACAATTTTCAGTCTTGTTTTGTTTTTTTTTAACAAAAAATAAAAAACCCAGCAGTGATTAAATACCACCAAAAGAAAGCTTTTTACATTGGCAAATTTTTCTTATTTCTTATTTCTCTTTTTCTCTTATTAGCCTCTTATTAAACCACTCTTAACTGGTCTATGTGAGACGGTAGAAAGGAAGTTATCAATTTCTGGGCAATCAGTTTTGTGACCTGATAAAAACACCTCAACACTGCTTCCTGTGTTGAAGAAGGGGTAGCTTGATATTCCATACCCTAGCACACATAGTTTAGGTTCCACTAGAAGAGTTACTCCAAATATCAAACTTATTGTACCTACCACCTCCTCCTAATATGTAATTTGGGGCATTTCCAAAACCTCCAGGTGGATCCCCACACCTAGGACATGATACATCTGGATGGCTCCCAAACAAGAACAATTTCTGTGGGGTATAATATGCCCAATAAACTATAAAAATCTGTGTTCCTTTTCGTGACGGGGACAAAGATATTAAATTTATTGATTTTATTATACGGTTCCACTG
Source organism: Glandirana rugosa (assembly GCA_018402905.1). Lineage (NCBI taxonomy): Eukaryota > Metazoa > Chordata > Amphibia > Anura > Ranidae > Glandirana > Glandirana rugosa. The sequence goes on from BLSH010539147.1 coordinate 2,463,998, forward strand.
CTCATCAGGCAGCTCCCCATATCTTCTACCTACCTTACTCTACATGGGAGGTCCAGTTACTTTTCCAATGCCACTAGCTGTATATTAGTATATAACTTTGATATTAACCCTTTAGTGAAATTAGCTCTTACTAACATAGGTGTGCGCAGCCTATTGCATTAGGGTGTGCACCACAAAAGATAGGTGTCAGTAGTTTATTTTTACAATTTTGTTTTTTTTTATTAGTTCTTACAATGTTATATTTTATAATTTTTTTTCCATTTTTTTTTAGGAGCTCTGCTGGGGGGGGGGGGGGGTTTGGTGAAATATCAGGGGTCTAAACAGACCCCTGATGTCTCACTTTTGAGACAGAGAAAGAGACAGAGGACAGAAATTCCCCAGTCCCTTTCTCTGCAGCCAGGCAGCAGGGGGAATCTGCAGAGTACAGGGTGATTAGGGTGTGCCCAGGCACACCTGCCACCCTATGTGCGCACGCCTATGCTTGCTAACATTTTTAGAAGGGGGAATCCCTTCTGAATTTACAGCTTTTTCTAATGACTAGGTTCCCAGGCAGCCTCTTTAAAGGGCCACTAAACTGTGGTTTACAAAAATAATATTCTATTCAAGTATGTATTCTTAACTCAAAAAAATACCTTCCATTGCTTTCAGCCTCCTTGAAATCTCTGAATGTCTTATTTACTTATTTTTGCTGCTTAGGTCCAAATTCTTATTAGACGGTGGCTACATTTGTTCTTAAAGGTCCTACTACATGTAGGAATGTAGCCACTATTATTTGCTCCTGAGATGGACAAATACTATACAGGTATACTATGGTACTTGTAGTGTGTGTAGAGCAGTACACATGACTAAAGAACGTGCACTGCTCATTCCAAACAGACAGGAGTGAAGGGGAAGAGGAAAGACTTGGTGGCCCATGGTGGAGGCAGAAAAACACAGTAAGAAATGATTTATTGAAAAAATGATCACTTTTATGCTAACCCAACATTTCATATTCTTGGTATGTACCTGTTGTGCCATATACTTGTATAAAAAAAGTATCCTGTTCTCTTTGTATTGCTTATTTGTGTGAAATCCCTGGTGATCCCACCAGTACTTCTGCTTTCCTATTATTAAATAACCACACTAGGCATGAAAGCGAAGCATGGTCAGTTTTCTGGCTGCACTGAGAAGTCAGCCTGCTCCCCTCCAATAATCAGACGTGCTGAAGACTGCTGTTTCTCCCTAGCTCTCTGAGCTTCTTATGCGGTGTGAACAAAAAGTTTATGATCACTCATAAAAAAGGGAAAACAAGGTATTTATAATGTTTGTTTTTATATATATACACACACATGTTTTGCATTCCACTTCTATTTTAAAATGAATGGGTTGTTATACAAGGTGAGGCTTCACATATACTTTAAGTAGTGGATGTATATAGATTATATTTGGAGAATAAGGTTAGCGTTTGGTGTCACTTTAGTGACCAGCTCCAGTTATAAAACTGTTCAATACACTGATCTTACAAAATTACAGACACTCAAACCCAGCTAGAAAGTGATAATCCTATAAACTTCATGTCATAATTATGTTCCAAAATAAAGATACTTTTGAGCTGCTATGGTAGTAAGGGCAAAAATCGAATAGAGCCAAGGAGGATTCTACTCATAAACAACCTGAAGAGGAACACCAGCCAAAACCTTCACTTTGGATAGTGTTAGATGTACTATTAGTTGTATTTCTGTAGAATATATTATTATTATTACAGGATTTATATAGGGTCAACAGTTTATGCAGCGCTTTACAATATGTACTATATATACACAATATATATATATATATATATATATATATATACACACTCACTGGCCACTTTATTAGGTGCACCTGTTCAATTGCTTGGCAAGACAAATTGCTAATCAGCCAATCACATGGCAGCAGCTCAATGCATTAGGCATCTAGACCTGGTGAAGACAACTTGCTGAAATTCAATTTAGAATGGGGAAGAAAGGGGATTTAAGTGACTTTGAATGTGGCATGGTTGTTGGTGTCATATGGACTGGTCTGAGGATTTAAAAAACCGAATACAGAGAGTAGTGGTTAATGATTCTTACTCTAAATGGTCTAAGGTTATCAGTGGTGTACCCCAAGGTTCAGTGTTGGGACCCTTACTTTTTAATACCTTTATATAGGGTCTGGGATTAAAAGTACCATTTCAGTGTTTGCAGATGACACCAAGCTATGCAGTGGAATAACGTCCTTACAGGATGTCTCCAACTTACAAGCCGACCTCAATGCACTGTCTAGTTGGGCGACTATGTGGCAAATGAGGTTTAATGTTGATAAATGTAAAGTTATTCACTTGGGGGCTAAGAATATCCATGCATCATACATGCTAGGGGGAGTACAACTGGGGATATCCATAGTAGAGAAGGATCTGGGGATTTTGGTAGATCATAAGCTTAATAATGGCATGCTATGCCAAGCTGCAGTTTCCAAAGCAAGTAAAATCCTTTCTTGTACTAAGAGAAGTATGGACTCCAGAAAGAGAGATATCATTTTACCCCTGTACAAATCATTAGTAAGACCTCATCTGGAATATGCAGTTCTGTTTTGGGCACCAGATCTCAAAAAGGATATCGGGGAACTGGAGAAAGTGCAGAGAATGGCAACCAAACTAATAAGAGGCATGGAGGAGCTCAGCTATGAGGAAAGATTAGAGGAGCTGAATTTATTCTCTCTTGAGAAGAGGAGATTAAGGGGGGATATGATCAACAT
>BLSH010539147.1:2466761-2480439 GCA_018402905.1 Glandirana rugosa
TCGTAATTGGTTAAAAGATATCGCCCCCTTTTTTTAGGATGGAATAGGGGGTTTCCCGTTAGTCTAAAAGGGACCTAATTGAAATGGATATTTACAATCATCGGTCATTACAATACATGTAATTCCTTTCTTAGGTCCGGAAAAAATTTCGTTAGATGACACGACCGGTCTTGGTGGAGACTTCCCTCAGATAAGGTGTAAAAGTTTCGAGATTGACACTTCTTTGGAAAGGCATAAACCTCTAATTTAGAAAAAAGGAGATCTGCATTTCTCACGGGGGAACAGGAGACACTACTGGAATTTCACTTATTGAGTGAAATACATGGTGAATACATTAACATGTACAACTAGTTTGGGGGGGGGGGGATTAGAGGAGAAGAGTTCTCTCTTATTTAAGTCGAGGAGATTAGAAAGGAGTATCGACTCGAGGAGGTACGGAGAATAATCAAACCAACGGTAAGAGACGTGAAAGAGGTCAAGGGGCTGTTTGATCAACATGTACAATTACATAAGTGGTACATAAAGTGAGTTATTCACTTTAAGGTCATCACAGAGGACAAGGGGGCACTCTTTACGTCTAGAGGAAAAAAGATTTAATCTCCAAATACGGAAAGGTTTCTTCACAGTTAGAGCTTTGAAAATGTGGAATAGACTCCCTTCAGAGGTGGTTCTGGCCAGCACAGTAGATTGCTTTAAAAAAGGCCTGGATTCTTTCCTTAATGTACATAACATTACTGGCTACTAACATTTATAGGTAAAGTTAATCCAGGGAAAATCTGATTGCCCTTTGGGGGATAAGGTAGGATTTTTTTCCCCCGCTATAGAAAATTGGTTAATGCTTTGCTGGGGTTTTTTGCCTTCCTCTGGATCAACTGTGGGTGAAAGTTTGTGTATATAGCATGGTATGGTTATATATATTTTTTCTTTGTTCAGGTTAGAGGAGAATGGGCAGACTGGTTTTAGATGATAGAAAGCCAACAGTAACTCAAATATTGACGTGTTACAACCAAGGAATGCAGAATAGCATCTCTGAATGCACAATACATCAAACCTTGAAGCAGATGGGCTATAGAGGCAGAAGACCACATTGAGTGCCACTACTGTCAGTTAAGAACAGCAAACTGAGGCTATTCGCACAGGCTCACCAAAATTGGAAAAACATTGCCTGGTCTGATGAGTCTCGATTTCAGCTGCAACATTCAAATGGTAGGGTCAGAATTTGGCGTAAACAACATGAAAGCATGAATCCACCCTGCCTTGTATCAACGGTTCAGGCTGGTGGTGTAATGGTGTGGGAGATATTTTCTTTCTATTTTCCCACACTTTGGGTCCCTTAGAACCAATGGAGCGTTATTTATATGCCACAGCCTACCTGAGTATTGTAACTGACCAGGACCATCCCTTTATGACTACGGTGTACCCATCTTCTGGTGGCTACTTCCAGCAGGAAAATGCACCATGTCACAAAGCTCAAATCATCTCAACACTGGTTTTTTGAGCATGACAATGAAGTCACTGTACTCCAATGGCCTCCACAGTCACCAGATCTCAATCCAATAGAGCACCTTTGGGATGTGGTGGAACGGGACATTCGCATCATGGATGTGCAGCCGACAAATCTGCAGCGACTGCATGATGCTATCATGTCACTATGGATCAAAATCTCTGTGGAATGCTTCCAACACCTGGTTGAATCTATGCCACGAACAAGGCAGTTCTGAAGGCAAAAGGGGGTTTGACCCGGTACTAACAAGTTGTACCTAATTAAGTGGCCGATGAGCGTATATATATATGTAGAGAGAGAGAGAAATGGGGAAGCCATGTTTATTCATATATAGGGTCTACACTGCGGTGTCATGCAAGAGTTGTGTGTGTTTCTCACAATGCAAGTCTATGAGTCAGCCAATTCATTGAAAACAATGCACTCCTTGTGTGGCTGGTATCTTATTTGATCAATTGTTAAGGAAGAAAACGAATGGGGTAGAATACACAAAAAACCACTGCAATAATACATCAAAATATGTGCTCCCTTAGAGTACACTATAGTCTATTGATTGAAAACTGCCATCTTTCATGATGATATACTATAAAAACTAAGTGATACCAACAAGGGGGGTAGTATGGATGACGGATCATCAGAGAAAGGAAGGAGCACCGTTCTCCAACCTAGTGCATGAATATGTGAATGAATGTGGCCTCAGCCAGTGCTGCTCCAGCCATCCCCCCTTAAGGCCCATACACACGGTCCGATTGTTGGCCAACAACGGTCGTCCAACAGCCTGTTGGGCGATAATTTGATCTTGTGTATGCACGATTCTACAGCTGATTTCCAATTGTCGTCCAACAGAAGTTGGACAACGAGACTAGAAAACTTGTGTTGGCCAACAAGGCATGGGCCGATTGTTGGCTCGTGTGTACAGAAGTTGGCCAACATAAAGTTTGAAGTGCAAACATGCATGCTCGGAATCCAGGAAGTGTTAGGTCGTGTAACCTGTGTTCGTAATTCACAAATCACATTCACCTGAACTTCCTCGTTATACGTTTGTAACACGTCACTATGTTCGGCTTTGTTAGCCGATTAATTGACTTATGTCAGTATACTAGACAAAACCTCTGTCACCCAATTTGGACAAAAGTTGGACGTTCGGTTGGCCAACAATGTGCGCATGTGTACGAGGCTCTAGGGCAGGGATATGCAATTAGCGGACCATTAGCGGACCTCCAGCTGTTGCAGAACTTCAAGTCCCATGAGGCATAGCAAGACTCTGACAGCCGCAAGCATGACACCCAGAGGCATGATGGGACTTGTAGTTTTGCAACAGCTGGAGGTCCGCTAATTGCATATCCCTGCTCTAGGGTGATGCTTCTACACCCCTGAATAATAGGCACCTGCTCCATTCACTGCAACTGGAAGAGAGATCTTTATCTCAGCTTAGAGCGGCACTGCAAGTTATACTTGGATCACTGTATGGATAAAGGAAATACTTTTCTAATGATACGTTTAAATAACAGGATAAAATAGAAAAAAAAACTGTCTAGTGCAAGCTAAAAATTTAAGATGCATATAGCATCTTGAAAAATACACTAACGCATTAAAGAACAGTGAGCAGCCAGTATTAAATTCTTCAAACTGTTTAAGTGTGAAAGTGATTGCTCTTGTTTCACATCATCATTGTTCTTTGTTAAGTAAGCCTGTAAAATGATCCATATAGAAATAACAATGTTCTATACAATGATTCTATAACGCACAGAAGAAAAGTCACATCACAGTCTGATCAATGATAGGAGGGTGACTGTGCCTATAACAAACACATTTTTCTTTTATAATACCTCCCTACAGGCCTATCAAAATCCCTGGAGTGTTTAAATGCATGTGAATTCTGGTCAGGCAGTGCAAGAGAAGATTCTGGCACTCTCTTATGAAAGTTAGGTACAGGATTGGAACCTGTCATGATTACAAAAGCATTATACTAAAATAGGTCCCAACAAGCAGGCACCAAAATGTTCTTTAAAAATCCTCAACTAGACTTCTGGGGGCTTCCAGACAAGTGCATAATGTAAGCAATTATCACCTGGATCTCCATTGTCATTTCACAGTGTGATTCATAGCTCAGTGGACAACAGTGATACAAATGGCTCAGCTCACAGAATAGGCAGCATAAGTTTCTGGCAGGTCCCATTTACCACTGGTGGCAAATGGTACACCATCTGTCCTCTTACCTCCCTAAATGCTAGGGTTATTGTGCCTGTGCCCTGCATACTCATTATAACATGCGCCCACACCATCTGCTTGTTTGAAATTAATTGGGATGCATACTGTGACACTACCGTCAAGTCTTTAAAGGGCTGGTGTACTCCATTTACAGGCACCTGTGCATAGTTTGTTTCTGACCCCTCACATGTTTTCCAAGCCTGTGCCACTTCCTGAGCCCCCCTGTGCTTCTGCCACTACCTGGTCCATAGCCGTCACTCTAGATACACCCCATCTGATGCCTCTAGCCACTGGCACAGTTCTTGGTATGTTCCACCTGTTGCTGCTGGCTGCAGGCCCTTCTACTGGTATAATCCAGCTGTTGGTCCCAGCTGCAGACACTTTTCCTGGTATCCTCTATTTGCCAAACCCTGCTACTCTGATCCCTTGCATATGGGCTCAGTTATTCCTACAGCTATTCCTGTGCAGTATGCCAAACTCTGCTCCAATAAATCTCTGTAGCTGAACACAGCTACACCTGATACAATCTATCTGCCAAACTCTGTTCCCCCGAGCCCTAGCAGCTGGGCGCAGCTATTCTTGGTATGCTCCAGTTGTGAAATGCTGCCTTTTCAAGCATCTTGGCACTTCCGAGCATCTCTCTATGGTGCTCCCACCAGCTTCCTTCACTTCCTTACTAGTCACCTGGTCATTTCCACTGGTTGTCCTATCATATCTTCCAAGCTGATTCCAAACCCCCGTGAGAGGGTGCCTGGTTAGCACCCTCCATCCCTTAGATTATACTCCTCAATGAACCCAGTTATAGTCAGGGTAGGGACCAGTTTGCTCCATTTGACTTAGATTACAACAGCTGCAATATTCAATCATATGACCTAGTGCAGCCTATAAAGTAGAAGGAAATTATTGTATAGTGACCATTTGACCGTTTCATGAATTGCACCTCCTTAAAAAGACCTTTAAACATGTTTATAAGATTGATCATGCAAATGAAAAAGAAAAATACATACACAGGTGTTTTCATTATAGATTCTCCTTACTGTAACTTATAGACAAATTAACTTTACAACTAGACCCTATTTCGACTATTATCATCAATACAAAATTAGTACAGTATTAGATGATGTGACTTCCTAAAACATAAAATGATTGTAAAGCTTTACATTTTTTTATTAAAACAATAAACATGTCATACCTGCTTTGTGCAATGGTTTTGCAAAGAGCAGCCCTGATCCTCCTCTTCTGAGGTCCCCCACCAGCACTCCTGGCTCCCCCCCCCATCGAGTGCCCTATAGGAAGCCGCTTCCTATGCTGTCACAAGTGCGTGCTCAATCTTAAGGCGGGCTGTTTGCATCTATTTAGATACACAGCCCCGCTCGCCTCTGCCCCCTGCTCTCTGCTCATAGGTTTTGACTGACATCAGCAAAAGCCAAAAGCTCCCACTACTCGCAGCCAAGCCTGTGAGACAGGAAAGAGGGGCGAAGAGCTGCTGCAGATGTGCACAGCACTGGATTGAGATTGGACTCTGGTGAGTATTTAGGGGGGCAGGGGTGGAGCTACTATTAAAAGGGTTTTTTACCCTTAAAGTGGTTGTAAAGGCAGAAGGTTTTTTATCTTAATGCATTCTATGCATTAAAATAAAAATCTTTCTGTGTGCAGCAGCCCCCCTAATACTTACTTGAGGTCCATTTAGATCCAGCGATGTTGCAGGAGTGTCTCGGATGCCCAGGACTCCCTTCCTCATGAGACAGCAACGCGGTGCCATTGGCTCCCACTGCTGTCACTCAAAGTCAGTCAGCCAATGAGGAGAGAAAGGGGGTAGGGATGGGCGCTCCATGTCTGAATGGACACAGGGAGCTGTGGTTTGGCTTGTGTGCCCCCATAGCAAGCTGCTTGCTGTGGGGGCACTCAACAGGAGGGAGGGGCCAGGAGCACTGAAGAAGGGCCAGAGAAGAGGAGGATCTGGGCTGCTCTGTGCAAAACCACTGCACAGAGCAGGGAAGTATAACATGTTTGTTATTTTTAAAAAAAACAAGACTTTAGTATCACTTTAATGGAGAGAATGCATTAAGGTAATGATAACAATAACACAGTAATAGTTCTGTTGCTGCATGGAGGACTTCAAACAAGAGTACACATACCAATAAATTGTTACATGTTTATTAGATTATTACTGGAAGAATACACATTTTATGTTTGTTATGTAAGCCTATAAATTCATTCATCTGGATAGGAAAGAGCTCATAGGAACACATAAAATGACAAGAGCAAACTGTGTGTCAATACAGCAGAAAAAATATGTATTTGGTTAGATAGGGGTTAACAGTGGATTTTCTCTTTGCCTGGAAACAAATGGTTATGCAAAGGAGTGGAAGTGATTTCTATAGCTCTATACAAAAACCTCACATGACATATAAAGACCGCACGCACAACACCTTAAAATAATCTGCAAGTACTGTTGCTGTTCTAAGAGGGTATTTACTCTGAAAGGCACACACACACTTTCACCTGTATATCTAGATAAAAACATGATTGGTAGTCATGACACTTAGAGGGTGTACATTCACTGTACACAAACACCTTTTATATCCACTGTTGACTGGTTATATTAGCACTGCATATGTCCACATACCCTATTTCTACGTAAATGTTAACTAATAATGTCACGAGTCATGAGTAAGAAACAGTCACATTCGGGCAGTTTTTTTATAGTGTCTGAATACAACCACTTTTTTAGCAAACTTTTTTGGAAAAAAGGAGGGATTAACCTGAAAAATATTGTTTATAGGAAAAGACAACAGCTATATTCAAGTTTAAGTGTTAAATCAAATATTACATTTAGGTCCACCATTACAAACTGTTACCCTCCCAAAAACCCAATTAGGGCTTATACTTACTGGCCTTTCCAAAAAAAAAGTGTTAAATCTTGCCCATGCATATATATACCTTTAATAAATGTTAAGAAGCATTTTTTAAGCTTTTCTGATGGCATAACAAAGTCTGCACCAGATCAAAATAAAGGGCTGGGGATTTCAAATATGATACCAAAGAAACCCCCTTTAGGCATTTGCTATGTGCTCTCTAGGCATTTATTCAGCATTCTCATGGACTTACATTATCAGCGCTGATGTGGCTAGGAGCCTAAACACATTGCAGCAGATATTTTCTTTAATGTGAAGCGATGCAATGCTGGTGCTAAATATGGGCATGCAGTCACTTAGGGCTGTACACATGCAGCAATGCTTTATGGCATGTTGCATTTGGTGGTCAGTACCGCTGCTGAAAGTGACCCATTCAAGTGAAAAGGGCCATGCTGCATGCAGTTGCGGTCTGGTAAGATGGCATTTTCAGGGTTAAAATATGTGGAGAGGAGACGATATAAGGGCTCCTCACTGCCTGTTAAACACCTCTGTAAAGGTATTCAAAGGGATGACAAGGGCTTCCACACATATTATTGAGCCCTGCTTTTTTACTGTTTCAATTAGGGAGATTTCCCTTTACCAATACAGGAAGGAAGTAAAGGAAATCCCTTTTAGACAGCTGTCATTGGAACATGATTCCCTCCCATCCCCACCCAGAAGATTTCAGCCGGATTTACACATGTGCGGCCGTGAGTTCATGCCTGGGGTCCAGTGCATTCCTGTGCACCAGTTCAGGTGCGATTCAGGTCCGAATTTTAGCCTGAATTCACACCTGAACAGGACCCAAAGAGGCACCGGACCCTTTTTCAATCCGGGACATGTGTGAACCAGCTCCATTGAGAGCCGGTCGCACTTGCCTGTCATGCGAATTCCCACATCCAATTCGCATATGTGTGAACCCGGCCTTCCTCTCATGTTCTGTGTTGGTGACACTGGCCAGCAGAACAAATAGAAAGGCTAGATCTTTCAAAACAGAGGACAGACAAAAGTGATAATCCTCACAGGGGCTCTAGCTCTTTCCAAAACTATCCATAACTAAAAAAAATGTTTTGGATTAGGAGCACTATAAAACCAAAATTAAAATACATGAGATTCCCTCTGTAACCTACATTTCTATTTTAGAATTTGACTGCAGTCTTTTATAAGGCTCTGAACGCCTAAACCCCTGACGGGTAAAATGCTGCTTAAAAAATGCTGTAAAAGCTCTGCATTGCGCACGCGTTTAGACTTGTTTAGGCACGTCAAGCATTTAAGCATTAATGGCCAGAATATTCATTTATTCTGGCCATTGGAATGCATTAATGTTCAATTTTTAGATGTATCTAGTATTTAGGCATGCTTAGGAACATTTAGGAGCTTATAACATTTTTTTCTGCTCTTCGAGAACTCTCATGAAAGCTCCTTTGGTGTTATTTTGTTTTTTTTGAGCCTGCAAATGGTCCTCTTCTAATGTGTGCATGGACACATAGGTTTCCATAGAGGTGTTTTTACAAGCTGAAAAAAAAAACCCTCAACACCTGTAAAAGCAATGTTTCTTAAGCGCGGTGTGCATAACGCCATATGCTACAATACCTATGTTAAATATAATAAACACATACGTATAATACATATCAGGATGTGCTTTCTTTCTGAAATCACATATCTAGTTGATGCAGATATTATTTTTACATATAACAGAAAAATTTAGCTTGTTTTTATGTTTCCATTCATTATATTGCAAATCAGCTCACCAAACAGGAAAATGTCAAGCTGACAAACCTTTCTAAAGATACAGGATATGACACTTCATACACACTGCTACCTGATTTTTTATTGCTCATTAATTAAAATTATACTTTTATGTGTTTTATGTTTATTAGATATTGCATCATTATGACTAATAATTTTCCCTTCATATACTGTAGTTACATCACAATTACATAGTTAGTCGGGTTGAAAAAAAGTCCATCTAGTTCAAAAAATATACGCAAAACAGAATCCTCATAGATAAACCATTAACACACCTCCTGAATGGCACACTTTAGCAGTTCCGGCTCTTCAGGATTCTCTTTTACAAAAAGTTTATTGATAAACAATTCAACATGTCAGGATAAAGATTGGATGGTTACATCTCGTAGCAAGCGTACACGAGGCAAAAGATAAGAATAAGTAACAAATGACAATGTAGAGGGTGACATAGGCCATAACAGCATATAGCTTGCAATCAGATAAACACGGGTGCAACAGAAGTGTGAGAAAGTCCAATGCAACCATTCAGAGTATCATACAATACCTAACATATCTGTTAGTATTAACATGTAATAATAAAGTCAAACTCCATTAAACAAGAACATGCATATTTTTAAAGTTTCCCTGTTGGGAAGGGTATGCTAACGTTGTAGAGATAACATCACCAATGTAATAGATATCATGACATGACAACCATGCTAACCAGGACAAAGCCCAGCGGCCTGATGAGCTTATAATTTAAGTATCTAAAAGCATGTTGAACAGAAAAAGGAAGGAGAAAAGAAAAAAAATGAGGACCAGTAAGGGCAGAAAGAAAAGAATGAAAGAAGGAAAGCGGAAGAAAAGAAGAGTCCATGGGGAATGCGCCAGGGGAGCACTTAAATAGAAAGAAGTACTCTGTCAAACCGGGGGGGGGGATTGAGAATAAGGGATTCCACGGTTGCCAAACTCTAAGAAACCTGTCATGGGTATCCGAGAGGTTGGCCTTCAGCTTCCCATTTACCATGATATCATTCATACGATTTTTAACAGCCTCAAAAAAAAGCATAGGGGACTTCCACGACCTTGCAATGGTTAATTTAAGAAAAGATAAGATGTTGCACCAGTTGCCATTCCGGGCATAACAATTCAACAATTGGTATACCCAACAGGGCTTCATAAGGGTCCCGTCTGAGATTGACATAGTTACATAGTTAGTCAGGTTGAAAAAAGACACGAGTCCATCTAGTTCAACCAAAAAAAAAAAATAGAAAAATTATATATAACCATACAATCCCATATGCAATCCTTCACCCACAGTTGATCCAGAGGAAGGCAAAAAAACCCCAGCAAAGCATGATCCAATTTGCTATAGCGGGGGAAAAAATTCCTTCCTGCTCCCCCGAGAGGCAATCAGATTCACCCTGGATCAACTTTACCTAAAAATGTTAGCACCTAGTTATATTATTTACATTAAAGCAGTTGTATACTCATAGTGTAAAAAAAAAAAAAAAACCTGTAAGGCAAAGGCATAATGAGCTAGTATGCACCGCATTCTAGCTCATTATGAAATACTTACCTCAGAATGAACATCCGACCAGGCGGCTCGGTCCCCGCAGAGGGAGCTGACATTTCCCTTCGGGGATCCTTCCGGGTTCGTGGCTCTGGCACTGTGAGTGGCCAGAGCCGCGAGATGTCACTCCCGCATATGCGCGCGGGAGCTCTTTTTTCCGGCGGACTTTCCGGCAAGGTCCGGCGCTATGCGTTGGGCCTTCGCCAGGACATCACAGCGCATGCGCCGTGACGTCAGCACCTCTTTGCAGGGGGAATATCTCCTAAACCGTACAGGTTTAGCAGATATTCATTTTACCTACAGGTAAGCCTTATTATAGGCTTACCTGTAGGTAAAAATTAAAAAAGGGGTATACAACCGCTTTAAGGAAAGAATCCAGGCCTTTTTAAAAGCAATCTACCGTGCTGGCCAAAATCACCTCTGGAGGGAGTCTATTCCACATTTTCACAGCTCTAACTGTAAAGAAACCTTTCTGTATTTGGAGATTAAATCTTTTTTCCTCTAGACGTAAAGAGTGCCCCCTTGTCCTTTGTGATGACCTTAAAGTAAATAACTCAACACCAAGTTCAATATATGGACCACGTATGTATTTGTACATGTTGATCATATCCCCCCTTAATTTCCTCTTCTCAAGAGAGAATAAATTCAGTTTCTCTAATCTTTCCTCATAGCTGAGCTCCTTCATGCCTCTTATTAGTTTGGTTGTCCTTCTCTGCACTTTCTCCAGTTCCCCGATATCCTTTTTGAGAACTGGTGCCCAAAACTGAACTGCATATTCCAGATGAGGTCTTACTAATGATTTATACAGGGGCAAAATGATATCATTATCTCTGGAGTCCATACCTCTCTTAATACAAGAAAGCATTTTGCTTGCTTTGGAAACCGCAGCTTGGCATTGCATTATTAAGCTTATTATCTACCAAAACCCGCAAATCCTTCTCCATTATGGATTCCCCCAGTTGTACTCCCCCTAGTATGTACGGTGCATGCATATTCTTAGCCCCCAAATGCATAACTTTAAATTTATCAATATTAAACTTCATTTGCCACATAGTCGCCCATTAGATAGTGCATTGAGGTCTGCTTGTAAGTTGGAGACATCCCGTAAGGACGTTATTCCACTGCATAGCTTGTGTCATCTGCAAACACTGAAATGGTACTTTTAATCCCAGACCCTATATCATTTATAAATATATTGAAAAGTAAGGGTCCCAACACTGAACCTTGGGGTACATCACTGATAACCTTAGACCATTCAGAGTAAGAATCATTATACACTACTCTCTGAATTCGGTCTTTTAGCCAGTTTTCTATCCATTTACAAACTGATCTTGAAACATGAAATAGATTAAGAAGGAGTGTATAGACTCTGACCCACAGCCTGCATGCCCTTGGACATGACCACTAAATATGTGCCATGGACCCCTCCTGTGCACATCCCCGATAGCAGAGGGGCGATTATTACTAATTAAAGCGGGCCAGTCTAACCGGTGTATAATACCACCTATACAGTACCTTATACGCATTCTATAAAATAAGGACATTCTTGGAGCACTTAGAAAGAGCTATGGTTATGGTTTGCCAATCCTCTGGATCTATTTGTTTCCCCAGTTATTTTTCCCTTTGAAGATGATAAGGTCGCAACAGAGGCTTTTTTGCCGAGATTATAGCTGAGTACCCCAAATATATAATGAGGTCTGGCCCTGCATAAGCTCTCAAAAGGGGTCAGGGTGTATGGGATCAGGCGAGATTTAATTAAATGCTGTAGAAATTGCCTGAGTTGCAGATAACTAAAATTCTCCCGGGGATGCTATGGGAGGAGTGTAGGGTATCAAATGTTAAAATCCCGGTCAGGGAAAAAAGAGAATGAACGTCTGTGAAGCCGTACGCTGTCCACCTGGAAAAATGGGCCGGATCCTCGCAGCCAGGGGGAAATAACGGACAATGAAGGGTTTTTAAAAGAGGAAGAGGAGGGATGATCAAACCTGCTGTCCCATATTTTTAAGGAATGGACTAAACGTGGGCTTAGTGTTGCCAGATGGTATGCTGAAGGGAGCCGGGGTATGCCGAAGGGAGACTGGAATGGGATCAGAGTCGACAGCGTCAACAGTAGCCCATAACGGTAATTGATACGATTCATGAAGATAAGAGAGTGGTGCAATATTCGTTGCACTATAATTTGCAAATTAGGGGCCGAAAGGCCACCACTGATCCTTCTAGCAAACAGGATTTCATTGTTAATTCAAGGACGAGTGAAACCCCATATAAATTGTAAAAGTTTACGTTGGTGTATATGGAGAATATGTGAGGGGACTTGAACGGGCAAGACTCAGAAAAAATAGAGTAATTTTGGAAGGTAAGTCATATGAACTGCAGTTATCCTGCCGAACCAAGATAAGGGTAAATGAAACCAGGCCGATAGCATATCAGACAACCGTTTGAACAAAGGTGTAAAATTGGCCTGATACAGTCCTGCATAAGAGGAGGTAAGACAAATTCCCAGGTAGGGCAAAGAGGAGAGCCATTGGAATTGGAAAGCTGATTTCAAATCCTTCAACACTGAAGGAGAAAGATTAACCGACAGTGCCTAAGACTTGAAAGGATTAACACGTAATCCCGAGAGGGAAGCAAAAGTATCTAACAGAGATAACAGATTCGGTAAAGAGGCTCTAGGGGAGGTTAAAGCTAATAAGATATCGGCGATGAATAACAATATTGTATGAGAAGAGCCCGCTAGATCGATGCCTCTGATATCTGGATGGGAGCAACTTTGACTGGTGCCCCTCCTGATATTGAAGATGGACAATTCGAATCCGTAATGCCTAATCTTGTCCCTAGGGGAGTCATATAACACCATCATCCATCTCAAGAAAGAGATGCCAAAGCCATGACATAGTGCTGGCATAAGATAGGGCCAAGAAAAGGTGCTTTGTTCACATCAAGAGACAGAAGCATCAATTCTAGGGAGCGACTATGAGCTATATGTTGTAACTGCAATATGCGTCTAATCGCATCCCCAGCTTGTCTTTGTGAAACAAAGCCAACTTGATCTTTTTAAACAAAACGGGGGAGAAAAGAATTTAAGCAGTTGGCCAAAATGTTTGTTAGGATTTTCATATCTATATTGAAAAGAGAAATAGGCCTAAAGTTAGCCCAGGAAGTATGGTCTCAATCAGGTTTAGGAAGCATCACAATGTTAGCAGTTAAGAGATCAAATAAAGAGGTCTGACCATCTTTAACAGAATTATACATGGCTGTTAGATAAGGGGCTATGACATCTGCTAGCTTCCTATAATAAAGTACTACAAAGCCTAACTTCATGGCTAGAGTTGAGCGAACACCTGGAAGTTCGGGTTCTGCTGGTCCGTCCGAACTTCGGGACAAAGTCCGGGTCCGGGTCCGGACGGAACCCGAACGATCGCACGGACAACGAACCCCATTGAAATCAATGGGGACCCGAACTTTTAGGCACAAAAATGGCTGTAGGAAAGTCCTGGAAAGCCCCAGAGGGCTGCAAAAGGAAGTAAAATGGGGGTAAGGGTAGGGCAAGTGCCCTACAAAAAAATGGGGACAGGGAAATAACTGTAAATATTTAAAAAAAAATAAAAACATAAAAAAAGCAAAAATGGAGGTGAATGTGGATCATCTTCAAACTGTGTCTGAAAAGTATTAATTAACGGTAGAAGCCATATAACTGTTCTAAAATCATCTTCAAACTAGGGCAAGTGCCCTACAAATAAATGGGGATAGGGAAAATAAATTAAAATC
>BLSH010539147.1:2487341-2501920 GCA_018402905.1 Glandirana rugosa
AGTACAGATCCAGTCTCTTTTTTAAATGAACACCATTGTAAAAGTAAATCACCATCTACCATAAAGCCGAGAGACGGGACCCAGTAGGACAAACCTCCTAACGTCGGGACCCGAATCTACCTGTTGGAATTTACATACGTATAAAATAAAATCAACTCGATTAGGAATCGAGAGAAAGACAACACGGAAACTTACTAGTAATTATATGTCCCACCCGGTAAATATAACTATGTGGAATTATTTTAACCTTACCAACCACTATAATTGAAGGACAAACACCGTGTAATCATATACACTCTGGCCGCCATGGTCACCACCCATCTTGAAAAGTTTCCCCCCTCACATATACTAATGTGCCACAAACAGGAAGTTAATATCACCAACCATTCCAATTTTATTAAGGTGTATCAATATAAATGGCCCACCCTGTATATTAATGATCATTCAAAGGCACAACAGAAAGAGAGCTAAGGATTAGCTCAACTAAAATAAAATATGCATACATTTAAGGTTGTCCATCTAAGCCCAGGGCTGCAATCCTCCAAACAGGATGACCCAGGGCAGAGAGCCGAAATACCATCTACCACTAAATGAAAATGTTACCACAAGTAAATTTTTTCTCTGACCTAGACATGAGCCACCTAGTGCAGGGTTTAATTATATATATTATGGGTAATAACTTCAAGGAATCTTACTATCCTTTTACCTCTATTACATAAATGACAAAAAAGCATTTTTTGACTGGTGCTATTACCGAGTGAGTGACTTCCTCTGTGCACAATTCAGCAGGGCAGCCTAATGCAGGACCCAGAAAACAGTGGCAATTAATTTGGAAGCATAGACTACTATACGGATTTCCAGCCTCCACAGGGATCCCACATGTATGGAACATCTATACTTACATCACTGCAAGCTGGACCAATGTAAATATGCTATAAAATCAAATTAATTTGTAAATGAAATGGGATTTATAAGGTGCCAACAGAAAACCATATGTAAAAAATAAAATACAAAATTATTTTATTCCAAAATTACATTAAAAGCATCTGTGATTTAAAACATGCAAATCTTATCAAGCACATGAGTTTCACAAATTACATATAGTAATAAAGAAGTTGAATTTAAGGTGAAACATGTAGAGATTAATTGACTGCACCAAGCATTTATTATGTATTTTGTGAAACACGTGCTTGATGAGATTTGCATGTTTTTAATCAATATGTTTTTTATGTAATTTTGGAATAAAAGAATTTTTATTTTATTTTTGCCATATGGTTTTCTGTTGGCACTGTAAAATCCGATTTCATTAACAAACGAATTTGATTTGATTTTGAGGGATGGCCTCTCATCTCCACTTTGGCTCAGATATATGTCTATGCTATAAAAATCCATATCTGTTATTCAATTAAATCGAATATCTTAGTATTGTAAATTAGTTTATGTGTAGATTCCTTTTGTATCCAGCATCTGTCTTGCCTTTTTGCAGAACATTGTAGACAGTGGGGGAAATTTATCAAATAAATCGGTGATATGATTATACTCATATCAGGCTGTCTTTTATTTAGTCAATTTGGTCAATGCCACATTTTTTCTTTGGATTATTGACTTCCATGTCTTGGCCAGTCAGTTAATGGGACAGATTTTGACTCCAAACAGAAACATAGGAACGGCCATGGCTAGTTTTCTATCCCAAAGTTAGAGCAGCAGAGGAAGAATTTATGAATGAAGCTGCAACATTAAAATACTGTATATTTCTCTCATAATCTATCTCTTCACTCTTGCAATGCCATGCTGTGTCAATAAATGTCCTCCCTTCTGGTCATTATTTTTTTTTATCGTATTAGCTGCACAACATCCCTTTACAATTTGAAATAATACTGTATGTTAAATGCATCAAGCATAAGACAGTGATGAATAAAGAAACCAAGGGAGCGGCTTTAAGATACAATAGGCATATGTTTTTAGTGTATGTGAACTTGGGAGCAGTATTTCCCTTGAGGCTGTGGTATTTCAAGGTGTATAGCTTATATTTGCGCACATGAGAAGCCCAGCATTTTTTAGTGCTGAAAATGAACCTTAGTAACCTTCTGATTCACCTTTTTACCAAAGGTTAGCAATATACGAACATAGGGATTAATTTACTACCCTGTAAGATTTGTTTTCGCCATCTGTGTCCCATTTCGGAGATTTCCATTCATTTCCTGTCCCATAGCCAAGCAGGAAGTGAAAGATAATCCCTGCAAATTAAGGGAATTCATTGAGGACTTCCAGGTTACCAGAACTAGTGTCCCCAACTGGAAGATTTCCCCTTTATTACTTTTCTGGGGACAACCCAAAATTTTGGATTTTATATTACTTTCACTTTCAATGATAATGGTAGACAGGACAAATAGAGAGGGTAACTTTCCCTAACAGGGGCATAGACAGCAATACTGACAGGTGTTTTAATCCCTCTCCCTCTCCAAAAGTTTTGCTTTTAGTTATACCTTAAGCTTTGAAAAAAAAAACAAGTGGAAGCTGATTGGTTTCTATTCAGAGCTGCACCAGTTTTTGCACTCTCCAGTTTTAGTAAATCAACCCCATGGAGTCTATACACATATTCACAAATGAACGTATGAGTCTATGGAGTTGATTTACTAAAGGCATATAGACTCTGCAAGTGCAGTTGCTCCAGAGCTTAGTAAATGAGGTAAGGCTTCACTTTGCAAAGAGTACCCAATCACATGCAAAAAATAAAAAGTAATTAAAAAACAGAATGTTTGCTTGCACATGATTGGATGATGGAGCTCCGCAGAGCTTCTGCTCATTTACTAAGCTCTGGAGCAACTGTACTTTGCAAAGTGTACAATCTTTTTGCCTTTAGTAAATCACCCCTTATATCAGTGGTTCTCAACTCCTGTCCTCAGCACACACTAACAGGCCAGGTTTGCAGGATAACTGAAATGTATCACAGGTGATATAATTTGCTGCTTAGTGATTACAGTATTCTAGTCTGCATCTCCCCAAGGTAATACTTAAAATCTGGCCTGTTGGCGGGTCCTGAGGAGAGGAGTTGAGAACCACTGCCCTTTATGATTCTGTATGGGTCTCTAAAGGGCTGTTGCCGTGCATAGTCTCAGCACAGAATATGCAGAATATTTAGAATATTTTGCAGAAATAACAGTTGTTGCCTTGTTCGGATGGCAGAAATATTTGTCTTGTTAACAGAATTGTGGTTGGAAGTTTGTAATGGGTATTTCATAATTCTGTGCAAACAAAATTGTAATTCAGATTCCCTCACCATGCAGTACAGCTACAGTATCTTAGATCCTTGATCATTCCTGCAATGCACTTCAATGGATAGGTGTGAATGAGCACTAAAAGTTGATTTGTGAATTTGAAAAATGTTATGTCTGAATTGTGCAAATAACAAATAAATCTATGCCCTGCTGCTCATTGACAAGTATCAACTGGCTGACAGAACATGACATAAGAAACAAGATGGTGGTGTTGCATTGTTAAGAAAAGCGCAGTGAGTAGTGCTGCCATCCATAACTGATGCAATATTTTTAGTTTTGATGCCCAGGAAAACAACAGGATGAAGCCGAACTCCAGGCACACAAACTTTAATGTAAATATATTCCTCAATAGTCACAAAGGCTATAAACTGATTTTGTGTGCACCAAATGCCTTTGTAAATGCAGATATTATATTGTAAATTTAGCAGTAACATCACCATTGTTCTGTATATATCCTGTGCAGAGAGCAAAACTGTTGGAGTGATCCAGCAGGCCTAACCCACTACCGGTTGCTTGCAAAAAAAACCTACAGGAGAGGGCAGAGACAAGATCAGTCTCCCTGCAGAAAGAAAGAGAGCAGCATTGGTTGGTCTTTACTACAGGAAGCTGCTGCACAAAGACAACACTAAGAATACACATGATACTTTTAGACAATATTTGCTTATCCTGGAGTTCAGATTAGTAATAAAGTAATTTTAAAGGCAATTTTTTTAAATATCAAACATGTCATACTTACCTGCTCTGTGCAGTGGTTTTGCACAGAGCAGCCCGATCCTCCTATTCTCGGGCTCCCCGCTGGCGCTCCTGGCCCCTCCCTCCTGCCAAGTGCCCCCAGAGCAAGCAGCTTGCTATGGGGGCAGCCAAGCAGGCTTTCTGTTAAGCTGCTGCTCTGCGTGTCCATTCACACACAGAGCCGTGGTTCGCCCCCCCTCTCCTTATTGGCTCACTGGCTGTGATTTGACACCAGCGGGAGGCAATGGCTTCCGATTCTGTCTCAGACTATCAGATGGGAGAGTCCCTGAAGAGCTGAGGCACTCATGAACATCGCTGGATTGTGATGGGGCTCAGGTAAGTAGTATTAGGGGGGCTGCTACAAAGAGAAGGTTTTTTACCTTCATGCATCCAATGCATGAAGGTAAAAAACCTTGAGCCGTATAAACCACTTTAACTCCAGAGGGAGAAGAGGTGTGGACAGATGTAGCACGTTGACTGCAATAGTACGTATTAGATTGCACAGTATCTCACAGGACCAAAGACAGCTCTGTCTTTTATAATCCTAGGTTGTGAAAGAATAAGAAATAAAATCGGCAATTGTGATGAAAGAAAATACTAGTCCAGCCGCAAGGGATTGCAGCAGAGGTTACACCCATCTGAATTCACCTGAAAGAATCATACCAGCTTTTGTTGCGATACAATTAGAAAAAAATACAATACAATGGTAATAGGACAGTCCTCTGACAACTAATGTACACCAAATAACACGTTTACAGTATATCTTAATTTCTGGAAAGGCAGAAGTATCATTACTTAATAAATGGGTAAAGTTCCAGAAAATGCTTCTTTAAAAATTAGGCCGTATGATCTGGCTGTCATGATTTCTATTAATAAAGATTCTGCATCTAAGAGGGGCTCAATGCAGAGACTCTAGTTGGTAACTGTAGCGCTTACACCTGAAGGAGCCCCTTGATGTACCAGGTCCTCCATTCTTGTGCCCTCTACTTTGCGAACAGCTCTGTACTCTCTCACACCTGGCTGAGATGAGGAGGTGGTTGCAGATAATTGTGCGTGTAAATATATATACAGTATATATATTGTGGCATTATGAAAGGCAAGGTGATCGATGGATGTTATGTTTCACCTCTCATGCATTCACTTACAGGAAACAAAGGTGGAATCCAGTCCGGGTTTTACCAGTCACCTTGTGTCCACCAACAGGTGGCATAAAGGAAGCAGGTCTGGATCAGAGGAGTGCTCTTGACCTGCACTCAAGAAGTCAAAGCCTGAGAGAGCTGCTGAACTGAAGTTTGCTTTGTGACTGAAACAAAAAGGTTTTCGTTATCTTTGTTTTGTGGGCGACTGGGAAAAGCCCTTCACCTCTGAGTTAGAAAAACTGGATATGTTTAGTTAGTGCCTGGATGGCAAGGATTTATTTTCTGTTTTGTTTATTTGATTTTACATGCAACCTTGTAAATAAATGGCTACAAGTCAGATTTTAGGAAAACCTGCCGTTTGGACTACCTTTTTCCAGGGAAGGTGATCCCCATTGAGCTAACCCCCCACACAATCACCTTTGACTAATGTCACCACACTACCAGAATCTAGCAGAGCCATGACTGGCTTTCCATCAACTGAAGTTACACACATTGGTTTTTCCATGCGTTCCTGACATGTTGCAGTACATGCCACCTTTGCACTGGTTTATCATTTAGGGAACAGTTAGCAGCAATATGACCAACCACATGGTAGTGATAACATTTTATGTGTTCTGTACCCAGTCCTCTAAACAGCCTCAGAGACCTTCCTGACCTATTTGGCCAGTATCTAGGTCCTGAGCCCACAGTCTCATTATCTGTGGCAACTGTCTTGTCATTTTTCCCAACGCCCTTGCACCCTGGAACAGTCTTACCGGATCCTCTGGGTGATTTTTCACCCCTAGGGACATGGTATGTGGTACGGATGGGTTCAACAAGTCCTCGGTAGTGGTATATCTCTCCACCAGGTCCACCAGCTGGTTTTGCAGTCTTAGGGTCCCCATGGCTGACCCACTTCCTCAAAGTGGCAGGGAGCTCACATAAATAACGGTCCATGATCACACACTCCACAATCTTAGGGCCCGACAAAGTCTCTGGCTGCAGCCATTTCTTGGTGAGGTGTATTAAGTCAAACATTTGGGGGCGGGGTGGCTTGTTAGTACTGTGTGACCACCCATGCACCTGCTGAGTCCGGACTGCAATAGTGACACCCATGCGTGCAAGCATCTTAGCTTTCAGTGTCTCTTAATCCTGGGCAGCATCTGGTTCCAGGTCATAATAGGCCTTTTGGGGTTCTCCTATCAGGAAGGGCGCTAGAAGTCCTCCCCATTGTTCTTTTTGCCATCCTTCTCGAACAGCGACTCTTTCAAAGTTGCTAGGTAAGCCTCCACATCATCTGCAGGTAACATCTTCTGCAGGTAATAGCTAGCACGCACCATTTTCTGTTCCACCGGCAAAGGATCTGCGGACCCCTTCTTTAACTCTACCAGAGCCTCTGCAAACTGGCGATTTGTCTCCTGCTGGGCTGCAATGGCCTGGCAATTCGCCTCCTGCTGGGCTGTAATGGCCTGGCAATTTGCCTCCTGCTGTTGGCGATTTGCCTCCTGCTGCGCTGCAATAGCCTGTGTGACCTGGCGATTGGTTTCCTCTTGCTGTCGATTCTTCTCCTGCTGGGTTGCAATGGCCTGCAGCAGGGCTTTTAACACATCCTCCGTCTTTCCCCTTGTTTAGGAAGATGCCCGCTGAAAATCCACCATGTGTGGGGGGTTAGCTCAATGGGGATCACCTTTCCTGGAAAAAGGTAGTCCAAACGGCAGGTTTTCTTAAACTTTGACTTGTAGCCAGATTTATTTACAAGGTTGCATGTAAAATCAAATAAACAAAACAGAAAATAAAACCTTGCCATCCAGGCACTAACTAAACTTTTCCCAGTCACCCACAAAACAAAGATAATGCAAACCTTTTTTGTTTCAGTCACAAAGCAAAGTTCAGTTTAGCAGCTCTCTCAGGCTTTGGCCTCCTGAGTCCAGCTCAAGAGCACTACTCTCATCCAGACCTGCTTCCTTTATACCACTTGTTGGTGGACACAAGTGGACCGCAAAATCTGGTCAGGAACCAAACCTGCCAATGTGGCTGGTAAAATCCGGACCGGATGCCACCTTAGTTTCTTGTATGTGAACGCATGCAAGGTGAAACTTAACGTCCATCGATCACCTCGCCTTTCATAATGCCACATATTCCCCCTCTTATTTCAAGCCCCTGCGGCTGAGAAACTGTCCCAACCAGACAACTAATATGGAAAGGGCATCTGCATTATTTTGAAGTTTCCCAGCTCTATGTTCCACTTGAAGAGCAAGGAACCACCTTGTCACCCGACTGTTTTTCTCCTTGTTATCACACATCCATTTAAGAGGGGCATGATTGGTGACTATTTTGAATGGTCTTTCCAACGGGTAATATTCCAGGGCATCTAAGGCCCATTTGATAGCTAAACATTCTTTCTCAACAATGGCATAGTTTTTCTCATGCCTGTTGAGCTTTCTGCTAAGGTAAACCTCTGGGTGCTCCTACCCGTCTCTGACTAGGGACAGTACAGCACCCAGTCCTACATCAGAGACGTCTGTCTGCACCACAAACTCCTTTGTGAAACCTGGGGTCACGAGCACAGGTTGTGCACAAAGGGCTTGCTTCAACCTTTGAAATGCCTTCTCTGCCTCAGGGTTCCACTTAATCATGACCGACCCTCTACCCTTCATCAGAGCTTCAGATCTGTCAGTGGGGCTGTAATGGTGGCAAAATTGGGTATAAAACGCCTGTAGTACCCTCTGATCCCAAGTCATGCCCAATTTTGCTTTTTATTTATAGGTTGGGGCCACTTTTGAACTGCCTCAATCTTATTGATCTGAGGCTTGATCAACCCCTGGCCTATAATGTAGCCAAGGTATTTGGCCTCCTCCAAGCCTATGGCACATTTTCTGTGGTTGGCACTGAGCCCTGCTTTCCTGAGGGAGTCTACTACTGCTTGCACCCGGGGCAAATGAGATTCCCAATCTGGGCTGCGGATGACTACATCGTCCAAATAGGCAGCTGCGTATTGGCGATGTGGTCTTAAGGTCTTATCCATCATTCCCTGGAATGAGGCAGGAGCACCATGCAAGTCAAAAGGCATCCTCTTGCACTGGAAGGACCCCTCGGGGGTAGAAAACCCAGTTTTCTCTTTTGCAGACTCTGTTATGGGTATCTGCCCAATAACCTTTAGTCAGATCTAAAGTAGTTATGTACCGGGCACTACCCAATCTGTCAAGAAGCTCGTCAACCCGAGGCAATGGGTACGCATCGAATTTGGACATGCTGCTCAACTTTCTGAAATCGTACAAAACCTTATAGTACCATCTGGTTTTGGGAACAACACTATGTGACTTGACCAGTCACTGTGGGACTCCTCTATCACGTCCAGCTCTAACATGTTCTTTATTTCATTTGCAATTGCTTCCTTTATACCACCTGTTGGTGGACACAAGTGGACTGCAAAATCTATATATAAGACACAGTAACACAAATGAATCAGAAAAATCACTTCAAGCCGTAGTAAAGTGTACTGCCACAGATGAATGCGAAAAAACGGGGCAATGGTAAATCAAGCAGAAAAAATATTATACTATATTGGTTAACAGTTGGAAGATATCCCGCAGTGTCTTAAAGCATTAGAAGAATAAACTGCAAACAATTACACAGCATCAAACAATGTACTAACCTGGCAGCAAACACAACAGCCACACAGCCCCAAACAAGTGTTGCTAAAGTTAAAAGCCGAGACATTAGAGAAATTATCAGAAATGTTTCAGTGGCTCAATGGCTACCCAAACAGCAAGATGACTGATCTTTTGCATAATGGCTTAAAGTGGATGTAAACTCACCACTCACCCACCTGTACATTCTCCTATTCCTGAGTTTTCAAGTAACATCCAGTCAAAACTCAGGAAAGACACCACATGATTCAGCATGCCCAATCATGCTGAGGTGTGGAGCAGCCAATCCTGGGAGAGCTGGAGAAGAAAGTAGGGGGGATGTAAAGCTGCGCATGAAATAAAGAAATCAGGTGTCAGTCACAGAAGGGGGGTATGTGGGGATACAAACTTATCTGTGTGTCGTTTTTTATCTTACTACGAAAAGACAAGAGGATTGCTCTGAGCTGGATTAACTCTTTGTGGCAAGACTGGGCACAGATGACTTGATGTCCTCTACTGTACCAGGTAGAAGTCTTAATTAAAACAATTTTTTTCAGGTTTACATCCACTTTAAGTAAAGGTTTTCTAGTACCTTCTTTTTCTGGCGAGGGTTGTCTTTTAGTTTAAAGTTTGCATTCTGTTTTTCATCGCCAAAATATTGTCAAGGAGAAAATTGAGAAGGAGTTGAGTAAGGAAGGGATTTCAGGTCTTTTTTCATCCCCTTCTTTTACAAACTTTGGAATTTTGCCATTAGGCATTGCCCCTAAAAAGAAACCAGGTTATTTTTGTTTAATACATCGTGTTTCTTACCCGCCTGGTAATTCTTAAAATTATACAGTTGCTGCATTTGAGGCTCCTGCATCTTACATCTCCTTTGATGGGGCTGTTAATTTTGCTAAGGCATATTGGTAGGTGTGCCTTGTTATCCAAAGCAGATATTAGGTCAACTTTTCATCTACTACCAGTCCATCCTCAAAGTTTCAATTGTCTTGGTTTTCACTTCAACGTCTTTTTTACTATGAAACATGCTTGTTCATAGGGTTTTCCTGTCATGTTTTACTTTAAAGTCTTTTCCACCTCCTTACAGTGGGTTCTATCTGAAGTTGCTCCAGCTGCCAGTTTTCTCCATTATCTGGACAACTTTTATCTGTTTTGAATCTCTATCCTGTTTTTTCAGTGATTTCAACTCATTTGGCATTCTTCTTGCTCAGGAAAAAACTGTACTCCCAACTTCCATTAATAAATGGCATCTGTTGTGGAATTCAGATTACCTTTAAATAACTTTATTCAAATGAGATTCATGATTTCCTCTTTCTTCACCAGACACAAAGCTTTGCTAAAACATGTTCAATCACTTCTAGGTCTTTTGCCTTTGTGGCCAGGGTCATCCCTGGTTCAAGGATATTTTCTCTCAGGTTTACATAGGCCACAAAGGACCCTACGCATCTTTACTCACATATTACTATCTCTAGGAGCATTAAAGAGGATTTAAACATTTTAGATGAGTTTTTAATGAGTTTTAATGGCTCTACCATGTGACAGGGGGCTTGTATTGGCAATTTTGATTTAGGTTTATTTACAGATACCTCAGGGTCAATTGGTTTTGAAGCCTTTTTAAATGGGCATTGGTATGCCTCTGAATGGCATGCCTCTTAAAGTGAAATGTTTCCAAAATTGTCAAGTTTTATTACATACCAATAATAAGGGAGTGTTTTTGCCATATATTGCTTATCATCTAAATCTGAATTTGTGGTCAAATTGCTTCATTTTTCAGTCTTGCATTGTATTAAATATAACATATGACTAAAAGGTAAGTATGTATCTGGTGTCAATACCAGCATTACTGATTTATTATCCCACTTTTCTATGCCCAGATTTCCTGTGGTGCTTGATCTGGGATTATTTGCATCTAATCTCAATAATTCAGTTTCAACTAAGTCATGTGAGGACTACCTTCATGCTTCATCAAAATGGTGCTCATTCTGTTCAAATGTGCAAAATGATTGTATAGAGGTTAATGCTTATACAGGTCTGTGTTTTGTTTCTTACTTGAAGAACTTGAATCTCAGTCCCTTTTCAGTCCACAAAATAATAGCAGGCATTTTGTTCTTTCTAAAGATTTTGGGCCTCCCCCCCCGACTCTTTCCTCCTTTTATCGGGTCTACCAGATCCTTTAAGGTTTTAGTAAGTCTCACCCAGCTATAGATGGTAGACGTCCAATTCCTGTTGATCTATTATCCAACCTGATTTCCATTTTAGAGTTTTTTTTTCTATTTGAGTTAATCCTTTGCCGAGCTGCTTTTATATTGGCCTTTTTTTGGGCTTAGGGAATCGGGGAGTTTACTGCATCCAATATGCCTTCAAGCTCTTATCTTTTATTTTCTGATGTTTTGTTGGTGGACAATTCTCTGAAGTCAGGCATTAGTAGATCAAAATCAAATAAAATGAGTAACGGTCACCATAAAAAGATAGTCTAATTTAGTTATCTGTCAAAATGTAAATGTTCCAGAGTATCTATCTGTTAGACCAACCAGCCTTTGATGGTTCCTTTTTCATTCATGCTGTCCTGTCTCCTCTCACAAGATTTTTTTTTTCAGCTGTCCTGTCTGCTTGTCTTAGAAACCTAACCTCTCTGATTTTATGTTTCCTCTCACTCATTTAGGACAAGAGAAGCAACCACAGCTAGCTCTTTAAGCCCCCCCCCCCAACAAGCTTAAGCAGGTGGAGCATTGGGATAGTGATAGTTATAAGATCTATGATCTATTGATTGAATGTGTTTTTTCCAGGTCTCACTAAATGCACAATATGGCTAGTTGATCATTCTTTTGTTTATTGGCCCAGGAAACAAGCATAACCTAGGACTTATTCAATTAATCTGGGTTTGGACAGTACATTTCAGATTTTATGGCGGGGTATTATAGGCCTTAAATGAAGAAATGTTAGGGACCAATTGATTAATTTGTCAGGAATTTAGCCATCTACAGATGTATTAGTTGTTCCTGCCGGGGCTAATGACTTGGGCAAAGTTAAAACTTGGGACCTCTTATGTGAAATTAAAAGAGATCTGTATTAATTTAAGCTTTTGTTCCCACTTTGAGTTATTGCATTTACCAACATGATACGTGACTCATTTGGTCTTCTTCTGGCAATCTGTTTTATTTAAAGAGAATTTAGAGATGCCTCATTGGGACTATTCATAACTTTCTGGTTTCTACTGAAGGGTTGTCATATCATTATGCTGAGTTGGAAGGCTTTTCATCAGGTTCATATAGGAAAGATCTGGTACAACTATTGGATATAGGTTTGGATATTTTCAATAGGGGACTACAGAACCTTATTGAAAAGGCTACGGTGTTGGGGGGCCTCAGCCAGTTGGCTTTTGACTTTGGCTGTGGGGGCTAATCATCCATTTCAATCTGGATGGACATTGTGACTGGATTTTCCGGATTTGATTATTAGGTGGTTTTTAAGCCAATAAGAGTTCATTATTATTCAGTTCGGTATTTTGTGATGTTGTAATTGAGGTTACCCTTAAATAAACACTGTGGCCAAAAATTGACAATTAAATTTAATTGTGTTGTGTCTCATTATTTATTAATGTTATTGCTCCTTTGTGCTATCCCATGTCATTGCAGGGTCCCATCTCCAGTTCATATTCCGAGCTGTAGTGGCATCAGTAGCATGATAGCAGCTTTTTTATTGCAGTTCTACCAAATCAGTCCACACATACTGTTATCCAGATCTAGAATTAGATGTAGTGGCCAAAATGAACTCACTACTAGAGTTGAGCAAACCCAAACTGTAACGTTCGGGTCTGTACCGAACTTTCGGGTGTCCGTGTTCCGAACCCAAACGTTTGAGAAAAAGTCCGGGTTCGGGTTCTGGGTTCTGGTATTTTATCACGCATGTTGAATAGCTGCAGGGCAGCCAATCAACAGGCGTTTCACTGGTTTTCCCTAGAAGCTATCACAGCCATGCCTACTAATGGCATGGCTGTGATTGGCCAGTGCATCATGTGACCCGGCCTCTATATGGGGCTGGAGTCACCGTGCTGCATGTCACATGCTCTCAGGTTAGTGTAGGGAGAGGATGCTGCCGGCGCTGTGAGGGACAGATTGTGAGGGAAAGATTGCAGATCTAATAACTAGGTAGAGATTACTACTACTGCTGTGAGGGACAGATTGCAGTGATAATAACTAGGTAGAGATTACTACTACTGCTTTGAGGGACAGATTGCAGATCTAATAACACTCATCCTGCATTACAGAATGATCTGATTACAGAACGATCTCTCATCCTACATTACAGAACGATCTGATTACAGAACGATCTGATACTGGACTAGGTAGAGATTACTACTGCTTTGAGGGACAGATTGCAGATCTAATAACATCTCCCATTTTTCTTCCTTTTGCAGCCCTCTAGCACTTGCCAGGACTTTTTTTACAGCCATTTTTGTGCCGAAAAGTTCGGATCCCCATTGACTTCAATGGGGTTTGGGGTCCGGGGTCACGTTCGGGTAACGTTCGGTACCGAACCCAAACGTTTCCGCAAAGTTCGGCCGAAACCGCCGAACATCCAGGTGTTCGCTCAACTCTACTCACTACGTGTTTCAGAGCAAAAAAATTGATATTAATACACATTGATTAGAATTTCTACAGTTGACTTCAACTTTAAAAGAAGAAGGAGACACATTGTGCCTTTCTTTCAGTGAAGATTTAATTTCTGGGCTCGGAAGCTCAAGATAAAAAGGAAAGAAAGCTGTGACGCATTTGTGTTTTTGAGCTATACATTGTAGGTGCCTCAGGAGAGAGTCATTGTGTTCGTTGTTTTGTACAACTAATGGCCTTTCTTTAATATGTGCTGCTGAATAATATGAGTCATAGGATTATTAGAGATAAAGGGCATCCCTAGAGAGAAGATAGAAATACCCTTTGAAACAACTTTCATTGTTAAACTACATTTTCTTTTCCTTCTCACCATGTAAAATATATGTTATAATAACTAGAGTTGAGTGAACCTCTGGAAGTTCGGGTTCTGCTGGTCCGTCCGAACTTCTGGACAAAGTCCGGGTCCGGACGGAACCCGAACGATCGCACGGACAACGAACCCCATTGAAATCAATGGGGACCCGAACTTTTAGGCACAAAAATGGCTGTAACAAAGTCCTGGCAAGTCCTAGAGGTCTGCAAAAGGAAGGAAAATGGGGGTAAGGGTAGGGTAAGTGCCCTACAAAAAAATGGGGACAGTGAAATAACTTTAAATATTTAAAAAAAAATAAAAACATAAAAAAAGCAAAAATGGAGGTGAATGTGGATCATCTTCAAACTGTGTCTGAAAAGTATTAATTAACGGTAGAAGCCATATAACTGTTCTAAAATCATCTTCAAACTAGGGCAAGTGCCCTACAAATAAATGGGTATAGGGAAAATAAATTAAAATCAAGTAAAAAAATGGGAAGGGGGGTGGATGTGGAGTAGGAGCCTAGAGGTTGACTAGGCTGTGACCGTGGCAGTGTAGGTGGAAGTGGCGGTGGTAGAGGAGTAGGAGGAGGTAGCCAACATGGTTTTTTTTTTGTATTGAGGCCTATTCAAAAAAAGAAGTATATGAATGGCTGTGTGAGTCCAGTCTAAATGTTTATTCTGCACAAGGTACAGACAAGTCTTGTGGGATCCATGCCTGATTCATTTTAATAAAGGTTAGCTTGTCCACATTGGATGTGGACAAACGGCTCCGCTTGTCTGTGATAACGCCCCCTGCCGTGCTAAACACACGTTCCGACAATACACTGGCTGCAGGGCAGGCCAGCACCTCCAAGGCAT
>BLSH010539147.1:2520846-2539176 GCA_018402905.1 Glandirana rugosa
TACAAGGGACCTAGTTGAAATGGATATTTATAATCATAGGTCAATATAATACAAATAGATCCTTTCTTAGGTCCGGAAAGAATTGGTGAACGGCTGGCGGCTAGCCGTAGACTGCCGCCGTTTCACCAAGCAAGCCGCCGACGCCCTTGCTCAAATCACTCGCACGCGCGCGGCGGCCTCCGCGCGGGCGTACGAGTGACACAGGCCCCTCCCGGTCCCTCGTCCACGCCGCCGAAGCTAACGGCGGCCGGTGGGCGCTACCGGGGGGGCCTCGCTTACTCGCCTCCAGGCACATACATTTGTGCCTGGAGGCGAGATAAAAATGCACTGATTACTGTGTAAATGCCATTGGCAGTGAAGGGGTTAACCTGCAGGGGGCGCTCTAAGGGTTAACTAGGTTCCCTGGGCGTGTTCTAACTGTATGGGGACTACCCTAACAGGGGAAGGGAAGTGGTCACAGCCTTCACGTACAGGAAGGCTGTGATCACAGCCCTTCCCCCTCACACAGCCGTGTTTACATACACGGACCTCCGCTCATTCGCTCCGGGGGGGCCATCGCGGGTGGCCGGCGGCAATCGAAGCCGCCGCACCTGCTCCCTGGCCCTCCCCGGACACAGTGAGCATGCGGGCGCGCCTCCGGCGGCGCGCGCACGCTCACTAAACTCGTTCCCGCAGCCGCCGAACGAACCACTTTGCCGCCGTCAGATGCCGATCGGCGGTCGGCAAGTGGTTAAGAAAGGCCTGGATTCTTTCCTAGATAAACATAATATAACTGGATACTAATATTTATAGGTAAAGTTGATCCAGGGAACATCCGATTGTCTCTTGGGGGATCAGGAAGGAATTTTTTTTCCCTACTGGAGCATATTGGATCATGCTTTATTGTTTTTTTTATTGTTTTTTTTTGCCTTCCTGGGTATAGGATTATCATTTTTTAGTAGATGGACTGTGCCTTTTTTCAACCAAACTAACTATGTAACTATGTAACTGGTGACAGGATGTAAAGTGGTTTATACACTATTTGGTCTAAGCATCAATCAAAACACAAATGAGAGCAAACTTTCTGAACGATCTCAAAAACAATTCTTGCTATTTAGTCATTGCAAATACTGTGAACCAAAAAGAGTCCAGCTCGCTGGATATTCCAATGCAAAAAAAAAAATACCAGTCAGCAAGGAGCTGTTTTTTTCAGGCCCCATATGCACATTTTTCAGCATATTTTGCAGCTTAAAAATGCATCTCCATGTTATTCAATTGCCCCATAAACACACTGACATTTCTGAGCTGTAATTGACATTGGCGTTTGTAAGCTGCAAGCAGAACCCATGAGCAGCGTGTTCTGAAGCTGCAGCGTTAGAGCATTTTTGACGCTGAGCCGGCAAATGCTCACTAACGCACATTTGTTGTTTTCAGGTTCAAAAAATAGCACAGGGATATCTTTGCAAACAAAACGCGATGTAGCTCTGATGCTCAATAACGCGCATTAACGCCATTGCAAAATGCCAATGAAATCGCGTTTTTGACGCCGATTTTTTCCCTGGCGTCGGTCCCAACGTTACAGCTTGTTTTTTCAATATGCCTGTGTGTATGAGGCCTTATAAGGTTTAACCGGTTCCCGACTGGCTACTGCATTTTTACTGCAGCAATGTGGCGCTGTCTCGCGAATCACCATAAATAAGCGACGATTCGCGGAAGTGCAGCTAGGGTGTACTGCCCGCTGCTCCGCCGGCGAGCCGCGATGACCTGCCAGAGGGAAAGAACAGGGAACTGCCAAAGTAAACACGACAGTTCCCTATTCTGACAGGCGGCATGTAAGAGATCTACTGATCCCTGTCACTGGGATCAGTTAGGCTGGGTTCACACCTATGCGAATTGGATACGGTTTAAACTGCATCCAATTCGCAGAATACTTGAAAACACATTGTTTTCAATGTGTCCGGTTCACATATGTGCAGTGCATTTGCACTCCGCATTGCACAAAAAAGTGTGCGTTTTTTGTGCAATGCAGTGCGAATTCCCAGCCCGTTGAGTTCAATGGGAGCGCATCTAACACGGAGATGCGCTCCGCACTGAACGGGGATATTTTCCCCTGCCCGTGGCCCCTCCCCATCTCTCCCCCCGCAGCTGCTGAGCTGTGGGAATGGACAGGAGCCGCCGAACGGCGGCTCCACCCCTTCCTGGCAGCAGACAGGCTGGAATTCGCATCGGACAGGTGGGAATCCAGCCTAAGATTTTTTATGCCCATGGTAGCCCAGCCCCCTCACAGTTAGAACACGCCTAGGGAACACAGTCAACCCCTAGATCTCCCCCTGCAGGTTAACCCCTTCACTGCCAATGACATTTATACAGTAATCAGTGGATATTTACATTTCTGATTGCTGTATAAATGTCATTGGTCCTAAAAAAGTGTCAAAAATGTCCAACATGTCCGCCCCAGTCCTGATAAAAATCACAGATCGCTGCCATTACTAGTAAAAAAAATGTAAAAATGCCAGAAATTAGTTTTCATGGTTTGTAAACGTGGCAACTTTTGTGCAAACCAATCAATAGATGCCGATTGAGATTTTTTTACCAAAAATATGAGGAAGAATATAAATTGGCCAAAACCGATGAATAAATTAGTTTTTTTATATTTTTTTTGGATTTGTATTTTAGCAAAAAGTAAGAAATATTGTTTTTTTTACAAAATTGTTGCCCTTTTTTTGTTTATAGCGGCTATCAGAAATGACGCAGAGGTGACCAAATACCACGAAAAGAAAGCTCTATTTGTGGGGAAAAAAGGACGCATATTTAATTTGGGTACAACGTCGCATAACCGCGTAATTGTCAGTTAACCACTTCAGCCCCGGAAGGATTTGCTGCTTTAGGACCGGAGCCCTTTTTGCGATTCGGCGATGCGTCACTTTAACTGACAATTGCGCGGTCGTGCGACGTTGTACCCAAACGAAATTTGCGTCCTTTTTTTCCCACAAACAGAGCTTTCTTTTGGTGGTATTTGATCACCTCTGCATCATTTCTGATCGCCGCTATAAACAAAAGAAGAGCGACAATTTTGCAAAAAAACCCAAATTTCTTACTTTTTGCTAGAATACAAATCCAAAAAAAAAAATATAAAAAAACATTTTTTTTCACCGTTTTTGGTTGATTTATATTCTTCCTCATATTTGCGATAAAAAAATCGCAATCGGTGTTTATTGATTGGTTTGCGCAAAAGTGGTCGCGTTTACAGATGATGAGAATTCATTTTTGGGGTTTTTTTTTTTTTTTTACTAGTAATGGCGGCGATCTGCGATTTTTTGCGGTACTGCGATATTTCAGCGGACATGTCGGACTATTTTGACACTTTTTTGGGACCATTGGCATTTATACAGCGATCACTGCTATAAAAATGCACTGATTACTGTGTAAATGCCATTGGCAGTGAAGGGGTTAACCTGCAGGGGGCGCGCTAAGGGTTAACTATGTTCCCTGGGCGTGTTCTAACTGTAGGGGGGCTGCCCTAGCTGGGGAAGGGAAGTGGTCACAGCCTTCACGTAAAGGAAGGCTGTGATCACAGCCCTTCCCCCTCACACAGAGCGGAGGTACGTGTTTACATACACGGACCTCCGCTCTTTCACTCCGGGGGGGGCATCGCGGGTGGCCGGCGGCAATCGAAGCCGCCGCACCCGCTCCCCGGCCCTCCCCGAACACAGTGAGCGCGGCCACCGTCATATGACGGCGATTTGCGCTCACGAGCCACCTTGCCGCCGTCAAATGCCGATCGGCGGTCGGCAAGGGGTTAAAGCAATGCAGTGCCGAATCGCAAAAAGTGCCCTGGTCCTACGCTGGGAAATCCTTCCAGGGATGAAGTGGTTAAAGTACATAGGATGTACTCTCACAAAAGGTGATATTAAACATATAAATACTATATATATATATATTTTTTTTTTTTGTGGGATTGACATAAAAACTCCAGCAGCAACAAATAAATGAACCAAAGAGTCTTTTTATGATCATGAAGCCTGCTCACTTCTTAAGTGACTGCTTTCAACCAAACACATTTTATTACTGCATAGAATTCTTCCAAAAGCCGAGTTCCCTTCTTTCTAACAAGCAATTAACTTCTTGTGAATATTCTAATAAAAATACAATTTCAATAAAATCCTTAGGTCATTTTTTGGAATTTTACCCTTTAGGTATAAATTCAAGTAATAAATACATAAAGGAAGAAGGCTTGGAGCTTTAGTACATAACTTGGTCCATGGGAGTTGTGTTGTGTTGTTGTTTTCAGGACTGCAATGAGACATATCACAAGGATACAGTTGCTATAGGAACAATGTTTTTTTCCATTTACAGGGTATACCATGGTGAATCCCAACATCAATCCCATCCATTGGCTGGTTCCTCTCCTATTAAAACCATCTTTCCCCTGAACTGAACACTGAAAGAAATCAGAATTAGCAGAGAAACTTCCTGTTAGCAACACGGAAAGGCAGCAGTAGCTGTAATGTCAGGTGTAACCAATGCAGACTCATATTCACACACTTAGGCTGCTTCATTAAAGTGGTAGTAAGGGCTGAAGGTTTTTTATCTTCATGTATTCTGTGCATGAAGGTAAAAAAACCTTCTGTGTGCTGCCCAATACTCACCCGTGCTCCCTCTCAATCCTCAAATGTACACTTCATTCATAGAGCTGTACAGCAGTACAATATGTTGCGCTGTTGTACAGTGCCATGCGATTCTATACAGTACACTGCAATAAAATGCAGCATATTAGTGCACAAATAAGGTCCATAAAGACATGGATGAGCGAGTTTGGGGTGGAGGAACTTGACTGGCCTGCACAGAGTCCTGACCTCAACCCAATAGAACACCTTTGGGATTAATTAGAGCAGAGACTGCGAGCCAGGCCTTCTCATCCACATCAGTGCCTGACCTCACAAATGTGCTTCTGGAAGAATGGTCAAACATTCCCATAGACACATTCCTAAACCTTGTGGACAGCCTTCCCAGAAGAGTTGAAGTTGTTATAGCTGCAAAGGGTGGGCCAACTCAATATTGAACCCTACGGACTAAGACTGGGATGCCATTAAAGTGGTTGTCAACCCATGACAACCACTTTAACCTGTAGGTAAGCCTATAATAAGGCTTACCTGTAGGTTCCCTGCATATCTCCTAAACCTGCACAGGAGACATTGCAGGCTTTGTTTGCAGCTAAGTGACACATAATGGGCTACTATGCGATGCATAGTAGCCAATTATGCTTTTACTTTGCAGAGGAATATAGAGGAAGTAAACCCCATCAGCTCTTAGAGCTCTGCAGTGTGTAATTTTAGCTCTCCAACCCCTGATTTCTCACAGCTCAGGCAAAGCTGTCACCTCACTGCAAGGGTTTACAACCACTTTAAATGTTAAAATATCTCATTTTGTTTTTAAAGATTTTTTTTTGCAATTCACTAAAAAACACCTACTAGATGATACCCAGAGATGAAACAAATCTCCCTACATAAGCTTTACTTATACAAGACAAGTATACGCTTTACGTATACTTTGACAAGCTCCGTGCTTATCTCCCTCCCCATCACACATTTATCTCATGTGTCGAGAAAACTTCTCAGAATTGACTCATGCTGCTAACAGAGGAACAAAGCACCAGAGAGAAACAGCACTTAGCGCTTTGGAGAGAGATAAGTAAACACTGCAGATATACGTATGAGCTTTGTTTAGATTTTATGACTAGGGCTTGCAACCACTTTAAATACTGCATGAGCTATTTCTTGAAGTGATGCAGTATTTTAGTAGTGAAAACTTTGCCAGTAGTAAATCAATCCCCATATATTTTCTATAGTGTATTATAGTTTATAAGACTTGTAATGAAACTAATTATTATAGATTCTTAAAATGTGGAAATTTTATTTTCTTGATTTTTACATGTAGCTGAAATGAACTTTTCTGTATTGCCTAGTTTTACATATCTGAAAACAATCCTCATGCTCGTAGCAGTTCTTAACCACTTCAGCCTCGGGATTTACTCCCTTCCTGACCAGAGCACATTTTGCGATTCGGCACTGCGTCATTTTAACTGACAATTGCGCGGTCGTGCAACGTTGTACCCAAACAAAATTGACGTCCTTTTTTCCCCCACAAATAGAGCTTTCTTTTGGTGGTATTTGATCATCTCTGTGGTTTTTATTTTTTGCATTATAAACAAAAAAACAGCTACAATTTTGAAAAAAAAATAATATTTTTTACTTTTTGCTATAATACATATCCAAAAATATATATATATAAAAAAACGAATGTATTCGTCAGTTTAGGCCAAAATTTATTTATTTTATTTATTTTAGGTACTTATATAGCGCCGTCAATTTACGCAGCGCTTTACATATACATTGTACATTCACATCAGTCCCTACCCTCAAGGAGCTTACAATCTAAGGTCCCTAACTCACATGCATACATACACATACTAGGGGCAATTTTAGACAGGATCTAATCAACCTACCAGCATGTCTTTGGAGTGTGGGAGGAAACCGGAGTACCCGGAGTAAACCCACGCAGGCACAGGGAGAACATGCAAACTCCAGGCAGGTAGTGTCGTGGTCGGGATTCGAACCTGCGACCCTTTTGCTGCTAGGCGAAAGTGCTATACACTACACCACTGTGCCGCCAAAATGTATTCTTCTACATATTTTTAGTAAATAAAATCGCAATAAGTGTTTATTGATTGGTTTGCGCAAAAGTTATCGTGTCTACAAACTATGATAATTGATTTATGAGGTTTTTACTGGTAATGGCAGCGATCTGCGACTTTTATCGGGACTGCGATATTGCGGCGGACATATCGGACATTTTTGAAACTTTTTTGGGAACATTAACATTTATACAGCAATCAGAGCTAAAAATAGCCACTGATTACTGTATAAATGTCACTGGCAGGGAAGGGGTTAACACTAAGGGGGCGATCAAGGGGCTAAATGTGTTCCCTCTGTGTGGGGGCTGGGCTGGCAGGGGCATGACAGATCTAACTGATTCTGTTGACAGGGATCAGTAGATCCCTGTCATGCCACCCTACAGAACATTCTTCCTCTGTAGTAGGCGATCACGGCCCGACCTGCGACCACACTCACGCAGCGTGCGGCGTTTATGTATGGCAATTCATGCTACGCTGCCACTCTGCAGCAGTAAAAATATGCAAGCCGGTCGGCAATCGGTTAAAACAGTATTAAACCCCAAACCCAAAATGTAATATATTGCAGCTTACCAATCTGTAGATGTGGTGGCTGCATTAGTTTTCTTTTTTTGGGCTTTTTCCCCCTCTGTTCTCACCTGGTGATTTGGCCAGTAACACACTTCCTGTATTAGTGTGCTCCCACTCTGAATGAAAGAGAATAGGGGGCACCTTTGGACAGCAGACTGAATTGCAGACTAGGGGGAGGTTAGTGTTAGATGTACGAGCAGATTTAGATACACTAACACATGGAAGCCAAACTCCAGCTCACACTTTATAATCAGTTACAGCAAACAATTTTGCTCCTTTTAGGATAAAGGTTGTACATGAATGAATATGAGCTGAACATTGTAAGCACCCCTATCAGTGCTAAATGGTTTGTCTCATCTCTGTAACTGATACATTCCGCTGGAGAGCGTGTTCTTTTGAAAAAAAAAAACAGACATATTGGCTGGATCACCAGATGAAAATAGAAGAAAGAAAACCCTAAGTTTAATACTGTTTTAGGCTCAGTTCACACTATAGTGATGTCAGACATCGCATGTGATTCGCACCTCCTTCTGTGCAGATCACATGCGATGTCTGTGTGATGTGAATTCAGCCATATAGATTGTATGGCTGAATGTGCATTGCATTCGGAACAAAATTTCTCCCAGCACTGGAATCGGATCACCCATGCGATCAGATTCCTGTCCAAATTCACAGTTCGCACTGCGATCTGCGAAACGATCTGGGGGTGTCATTATCAGGTGCGATGCGGGAACCCACACT
Source organism: Glandirana rugosa (assembly GCA_018402905.1). NCBI lineage: Eukaryota > Metazoa > Chordata > Amphibia > Anura > Ranidae > Glandirana > Glandirana rugosa. Next base: position 2,528,828 of record BLSH010539147.1, read on the forward strand.
GGATTCGCAGGGTTTCCCACATCTCATTAGTGTGAACCGAGCCTTAATATACAGTATCTCACAAAAGTGAGTACACCCCTCACATTTTTGTAAATATTTTATTATATCTTTTCATGTGACAGCACTGAAGAAATTACACTTTGCTACAATGTAAAGTAGTGAGTGTACAGGTTGTATAACAGTGTAAATTTGCTGTCCCCTCAAAATATCTGAACACACAGCCATTAATGTCTAAACCTCTGGCAACAAAAGTGAGTACACCCCAAGTGAAAATGTCCAAATGTGGCCCAATTAGCCATTTTCCCTTCCCGGTGTCATGTAACTCGTTAGTGTTACAAGGTCTCAGGTGTGAATGGGGAGCAGGTATGTTGAATTTGGTGTTATCGCTCTCACTCTCTCATACTGGTCACTGGAAGTTCAACATGGCACCTCATGGCAAAGAACTCTCTGAGGATCTAAAAAAAAAAAGAATTGTTGCTCTACATAAAGATGGCCTAGGCTATGAGAAGATTGCCAAGACCCTGAAACTGAGCTGCAGCATGGTGGCCAAGACCATACAGTGGTTTAACAGGACAGGTTCCACTCAGAACAGGCCTCATCAACCAAAGACGTTGTGTGCACGTGCTCAACGTCATATCCAGAGGTTTTCTTTGTGAAATAGATGTATGGGTGCTGGTCAGTCTGTCAGTGCTCAGACCATACCCCGCACACTGCATCAAATTGGTCTGCATGGCTTGCATCCCAGAAGGAAGCCTCTTCTAAAGATGATGCACAAGAAAGCCCGCAAACAGTTTGCAGACTAAGGACATGGATTACTGGAATCATGTCCTGTGGTCTGATGAGACCAAGATAAAATTATTTGGTTCAGATGGTGTCAAGCATGTGTGGCGGCAACCAGGTGAGGAATAGAAAGACAAATGTGTCTTGCCTACAGTCAAGAATGGTGGTGGGAATGTCATGGTCTGGGGCTGCATGAGTGCTGCCGGCACTGGGGAGCTACAGTTCACTGAGGGAACCAAGAATGCCAACATGCACTGTGACATACTGAAGCAGAGCATGACCCCCCCCCTTCTGAGACTGGGACGTAGGGCAGTATTCCAACATGATAACGACCCCAAACACACCTCCAAGAAGACCACTGCTTTGCTAAAGAAGCTGAGGGTAAAGGTGATGGCCTGGCCAAGCATGTCTCCAGACCTAAACCCTATTGAAGATCTGTGGGGCATCCTAAAATGGATGGTGGAGGAGCACAAGGTCTCTAACATCCACCAGCTCTGTGATGTCATCATGGAGGAGTGGAAGAGGACTCCAGTGGCAACCTGTGAAGCTCTGGTGAACTTCATGCCCATGAGGGTTAAGGCAGTGCTGGAAAATAATGGTGGCCACACAAAATATTGACACTTTGGGCCCAAATTAGACATTTTCACTTAGAGGTGTACTCACTGTTGTTGCCAGCAGTTTAGACATTAATGGCTGTGTGTTGAGTTATGTTGAGGGGACAGCAAATGTACACTGTTATACAAGCTGTACACTCACTACTTTACATTGTAGCAAAGTGTCATTTCTTCAGTGTTGTCACATGAAAAGATAGAATAAAATATTTACAAAAATGTGAGGGGTGTACTCACTTTTGTGAGATACTGTATCTGCTGCTGCTAACTGTATGCCTGGAGTGACCTTTGTTCAAAGTATAAACATTTTAAATAGGTGCCGCTCCTTGCTACAGTGTTTAAAGGTAAAGCATGTGACAAGTTTATCTCATTGGTCACAGAGTGCACAATCACAGGGATTGTAGTAGTGTTCATGGATCATAGCAAGTCTGTACAGTATGTGTACATGTGTGTGTGTATACTGTATGAGTTCACACATGGGTTGATTTACTAAAATTGGAGCATGCACAATCTGGTGCAGCTCTGCATAGAACCCAATCAGCTTGCATGTTTTTTTTTTGTCAAAGTTTAAGGCTGGGTTCACACCTATGTGAATTGGATAATTCGCATAACACATGAAAGAACATTGCTTTCTATTGTACCTGTTCACTTATGTCCGGTACAGCCAGGGTGCGGATTGAAAAAGAGTCCTGTCAGGCTGGGTTCACATATGAACCGCATGCGGCTCACAGCAGGGGTCCGGTGCGTCCTGGTTCACCGTTTCAGGTCCGATTTCAGCTTGAATTTTTGGCTGAATTCGGACCTGAAACGGACCAAAAGTCGCACCGCGTTTTTGGGAAAAACGCACCGGACCTGCTGCGGAGATATATGAACCGGCTCCATAGAGAGCCGGTCAAAATCTCCTGCTATTGCGAATTGGATGCGGGGAACCCGCAAACAATTCGCAATGGTGTGAACCCAGCCTTAGTTTTCTGAGCAGTGCTGTCCGGCTCAGGTGCAAATTCAGGCCCATTGACTTCTATGGGAACGCTTCTAAATCGCACATGTCATTCAGTTGTGAACAGAATAAAATCCTGAACTGATACTGATGTAAACCTGACCTGATTCTGATCAAAAACTGACTTGAAACGCTTAACAACTACTTTATTAATTAGCTGTGAAAACAGAGCTTCAATTCGCACCACACCATGTGTGAACCCAGCCTGATTGAACAAGGTATAGTTAGAAGCTGATTGGCTACCATGCAGAGCTGCACCAGATTTTACACTCTCCAGTTTAGTAAATCAACCCCATAGTATATACTTATATACTGTTAGAGCATTAGGTGGCACTGCGCTGCCTGATGAGGGGTGATCCTCAAAATGGAATGAGTGTCAGATACGGTGGTCCACTTTCAGTTTGACCTGAGGATATTAGCTGCTGCCTCCACTGACACATGTCACACACATATAACAAAGTAGAAATGAAAGGATGTTTGTGGGGTGCTGCTAATAGAAGGTAGCATGAGAGCCTTGAGGGAAAGGCTTATTTTAGGACCCAGTGGTATATATTACTAGTGCTGTTGTCACTAGACAAAACAGTGGATTCTCTACACTCTGGGTATATGAGAGTCCTCTAATTTGCACTACAGTGAAATCTGACAGATTGAAAATAAAAATAAAAATATATAATAGATGAACAATGTGTCGATTAGTTGTTATGATAAGTGTTCCCAACATTAAAAAGAACATATAATTATCACAATAATCTGAGATACCAAAATGGAAACAATAAAAGTGCTTGTGCTGAGGTGATGTTAAATAGTTCACAATGTTGAACTTCCAGTGACCAGTATGAGAGAGTGAGAGCGATAACACTAAATTTAACACACCTGCTCCCTGTTCACACCTGAGACCTTGTAACACTAATGAGTCACATGACACCAGGGAGGTAAAATGGCTAATTGGGCCCAGTTTGGACATTTTCACTTAGGGGTGTACTCACTTTTGTTGCCAGCAGTTTAGACATTAATGGCTGTGTGTTGATTTTAAGGGGACAGCAAATTTACACTGTTATACAAGCTGTACACTCACTACTTTACATTGTAGCAAAGTGTCATTTCTTCAGTGTTGTCACATGAAAAGATATAACAAAATATTTACAAAAATGTGAGGGTTGTACTCACTTTTGTGAGATACTGTATATATACAGTACAGTATATAATTGATGGTAAATAGTACACAATGTGTTAAGATAATAGTCCACTCTTTTCCAAAGCAATAAGTGTATTGCAAAGAGCAATTGCGATAAATAAAAGTGCTGGTGCTTGAATGGTGAAAAGGAGATCAAGGAAACACTTGTGCTTTCACGTTCTTGTGTGTTGTGTGTTCACCATGCAAATTATGCCAATTGACAAAAATATATATTTTTTAATGCAGTGTTTCTCAACCTTCAGTCAAGACACCCTTTAAAATTATGGACAGTCTCAAGGCACCCCATTCTAAAATGTAAAAAACTATTCTAATAGTTTTACATAAAGAGGCAGCATCGACACATGTTGGACACCCAGCATTAGAGGTGATTTATTATTCCCAAGCAAATACACTTTTCCACACTAGTACCGACTAGTATTCCAGTGTTCTCTTCTCCCCCAGCTTCTCTCCATCACTCAGCTAATGTGACCCCATTTTTGATGGAGGGGGGTAGGGGAGGGTCAAACAAGGATGCTGTGTGTGCAATCAACATCCTTCTTATCAACACTGATGACTTTACTGGTTGTTAGTAGAGTTGAGCGAACTCGAACTGTAAAGTTCGGGTCCGTACCGAACTTTGGGGTGTCCATGACCCAGACCCGAACCCGGACATTTGAAAAAAAGTTTGGGCTCGAGTTCTGGGTTTGGGTATTTGATCACGCATGTTGAATAGCTGCAGGGCAGCCAATCAACAAGCATTTCACTGGTTTGCCCTTAGAAGCCATCACAGCCATGCTGTGACTGGCCAGTGCATCATGTGACCCAGCCTCTTTATAAGCTGGAGTCACTTAGTGCTGCATGCTCTCTGGGTAGTGTAGGAAGAGGATGCTGCCGGCGCTGTGAGAGACAGATTGCAGATATAATAACATCTCATCCTGCATTACAGAACAATCTGATTGTGGACTAGGTAGAGATTACTACTACTGCTTTTAGCAACAGATTGCAGATCTAATAACATCTCATCCTGCATTACAGAACAATCTGACTGGACTAGGTAGAGTCTACTGCTTAGAGGGACAGATTATTGTTCTAAAATCATCTTCTAGTTCTATAGGGTCAGGTTCCTGCTGTTGCTGTAAGGGACAGATCATTGTTTTAAAATCATTGCCTACTCCTATAGGGTTAGGTTCCTGCTGTTGCTGTAAGGGACAGATTATTCGGGTCCCCATTGACTTCAATGGGGTTCGGGGTAAAGTTCGAGTCAAGTTGGTACGGAACCCGGACTTTTTCCCGAAGTTTGGCCGAACCCATTGAACCCAAACATCCAGGTGTTTGCTCAACTCTAGTTGTTAGGATGCTGGTGGCTGAAAGGTTGAAATGGTGCACAATAAAAACCTGTGGCTTTGTGTAACTAAAAGGAAGGCTTTATCCACCTGCTGGCTTGTATACATTTTTGGGCAATTTTTAGGCATTTTGCCATGGCACTCCTGAAGAAACCTCAAGGCACCCTGGTTGAAAAAGGCTGTTTTAATGCACCAGATTGCAAATTTGTAAAAAAACAACTGACGGCTCTGGTGTCAGTGTGACGTTAGTGCAGCGATCTCCCCCTCTGAGCTGTTGTGTTCTGACAGGGGGACGGGCCCCCCACCAGAACGCTCCAATCAGTGCTCTCTGCCTTTGGCTGAAAGCACTGATTGGGAGTTGGTCGGCTGCTGGGTTTTCGAGCATGCTTCTGTCGGGCAGACGGACACACACATGGGCCGAATGCCAGGGTTTTTTGTTTTTAACCGGCCGTTGTCTCCCAATATTAGGCCCGTGTGTATGGGGCTTATGGTTCTAATTAAGATATTCTGTAGCTGTAAAATGCATGCCTTCCTTCTAGTACTACCTAATCCCCACCCCAAGTTCAAGATTTTGCCTTACGCATAGCTGGCTGATTAAAGTGCACACAGCTTTTCTTTATTCATTTTGCTAACTGAACATTCTCTGTAAGGGCACTCTCACACTGGGGGCGGTGGGGCGTTAGCGGTAAATCCCCGCTAGTCACAGTGGGGATTTACCGCTGTTACAGCAGCGTTACGGTGGTGGGAGTGGTGTGCTTTTACCCCCCCTACAAGGGGTTAAAACGGGGTTAAAAGTGCCCACTCTCTGCGCTTCCGAGGCGGTGTGCAGCCGCTTTGGAAACACTACCCCATTGTTTTCAATGGGCAGGTGGTGGTGGAGGAGCGGTATATTACCGCTCACTGCACCACTCCAAAGATGCGGCTTGCAGGACTTTTTGTAATGTCCTGCAAGCGCACCACCCCAGTGTGAAAGCACTCAGGCTTTCACATTGCGGTGGATGGGGAGGGATTTTTGAGGAGCTTTACAGGCACTATTTTTAGCTAAATAGCGCCTGTAAAGTGCCTCAGTGTGAAAGTGGTCTTAGTAAAAATGAATTGACTAACTACTACTAGATATGACCTGGATAAATAAAGCCTGCACACTGTGTTCTATTAGTAGATGAAGCCTGTTCTATTTGTCAAGAATATTTCTTACAAATGCAACAGCTCTCCCAGTCATTACTGCTCATTTATCAGATCTGTTATTCGGGAACTGCAATGTAGCAACAGTACATAGGCCACACGCACACTTTGCTTGGTGATATAACATATTCCAGAGGGAGTAAACATAAAAACACAATTTCCCCTGGAGATAAAATCAGCCCGTCATCCTAATTAGTGTGTTTCGTGGATATCTGAGAACTACTATGGTGCTCTCCTCGGTAGCTCTAGGAACTCTCAGCACGTGCCTCCTTGCAGCTCATCTGCATGCAATGTGAGTAAAGCCTAGCATGCAAAGGTATTGTTTAGCTTCCAGTTAAAACTACTTATTGTTGAACAAATATAAGTATTTCAAACAGGCACAATCCATCTCTATAATTTACATGAACCAGACAGCGGAAAAGCAATTCAAACTGCTTTAAAGTACACCTGTTACTGCATCAGACCTGAAACTAGGATATATGAACACACCATACACAGCATGATAATAAAATCTGATCTATCATGGGATAAATACAGTATGTAACCACTTGACCTCTGGAAGATTTAGCCCTCTTCATGACCAGGTCATTTTTTGCAATACGGCACTGCGTTATTTTATTTGAAAATTGCACAGTCGTGCGACACGGTACCCAGAGAAATTGGTGTCATTTTTTCCACAAATAGAGCTTTCTTTTGGTGGTATATGATCACTACTGCATTTTTTTTATATCTTGCACTATAAACAAAAAAATGAGCGAAAAAAACAATATTTTTTACTTTCTGTTATAAAAAATATCCAATAAAACAAAAAAAGTAAAAAAATCTAATTTCTCCATAAGTTTATGCCAAGATGTATTCTGCTACATGTTTTTGGTAAAATATTAATTGATTTACACAAACGTTATAGCATCTACAAATAATTTATTTATAAACTCTTTTTTTACTAGTAATTGCGGGGATCAGCGACTTATAGTGTGAATGCACTTGTGGGCTAAGAATAAACATGCATCATACATACTAGGAGGAGTACAACCGGGTGAATCCATAGTGGAGAAGAATCTGGGGGTTTTGGTAGATCATAAGCTCAATAATGGCATGCAATGCCAAGGTGCGGTTTCCAAAGCGAGCAAAATCCTTTCTTGTATTAAGAGAGGTATGGACTCCAGAGAGAGAGAGATATCATTTTGCCCCTGTACAAATCATTAGTGAGACCTCATCTGGAATATTCAGTTTTGGGCACCAGTTCTCAAAAAGGATATCGTGGAACTGGAGAAAGTGCAGAGAAGGGCAACCAAACTAATAAGAGGCATGGAGGAGCTCAGCTATGAGGAAAAATTAGAGGAGCTGAATTTATTCTCTATTGAGAAGAGGAGATTAAGGGGGCATATGATCAACATGTACAAATACATAAGTGGTCCATATAGTGAACTTGGTGTTGAGTTATTCACTTTAAGGTTATCACAGAGGACAAGGGGGCTCTCTTTACATCTAAAGGAAAAGAGATTTTATCTCCAAATATGGAAAGGTTTCTTCACAGTAAGAGCTGTGAAAATGTGGAATAGATTCCCTTCAGAGGTGGTTCTGGCCAGCTCAGTTGATTGCTTTAAAAATATAACTGGGTACTGACATTCTTAGGTAAAGTTGATCCAGGTAAACTCTGATTGCCTCTTAGAGGATAAGGAAGGAATTTTTTCCCCTGCTGTAGCAAATTGGATCAGGCTTTGCTGGGGTTTTTCGCCTTCCTCTGGATCAATTGTGGGTATAGGATTGTGTACATAGGATTGTATGATTTTTTTTTTTTGTTATTGGTTGAACTAGATGGACCTGTGTCTGTTTTCAACCTGACTAACTATTGAACTATGTAACCGCAGATCAGCTTCTGCTGTGAATTTTCACAACAGAAACGGCCCCCCTCGGGCGCGTGCACATCCCCTGCATGTGAAAGTGCGGGATCACACACACACACACATATATATATATATATATATATATATATATATATATATATATATATATATATACATGATCCCACATACAGCTGCCACCCTATAGCAGTAAAACTGCCGTAGGGCGGTCGCCAAGTGGTTAATATGCACACTATCTATACCCAAAATATTTTTAGTTTTGGATAGAATAGGGCAAGGTTAAAACTCCTGTCAAATTTTACTGCTATCTGGAGCTCTGTTAGAGAGAAATTCCCTCAGGACTGCCATACATGGCTTGATTTTCTCTGGCACAGCCCAAGAGCTGAGCCAGAGAGGGTCGAGCCGTGTATGATGGTCAATCAATTCCCCTATCTCCACTGGTGCATGGAGGAATTTTCATGGGCAGATTTTCAGTCAGGCAGTGGCGGCACCCATAGTTACATGTTTAATCTGGTTGAAAAAAAGACACTAGTCTATCCAGTTCAACAAACAGAAAAAAATACCACGCACACACAAATAGAAAGCCTACATAGACACTACCCATGGCTGTCTGAATACAGTGGCCCCGTCAAACAGTGAATAACACATCTGACAGAACGTAGTCACTGTTCGGCTGACTCAACGCGATCTCCCGAATGAATGCTGTCTCCGCGATGTGTGTTGATTTACATTGACATGGGGCGGGGCCACCCGCTGATGTCATCCTTAGGCCCCGTCTCCTTGCGACGTCACCGCTCAGGGCATGATGGGGCGGTGATGCCAAAAGGGGGTGGGGCCTAAGGATGGCGTCAGCGGGTGGCCCCGCTCCATGTCAATATACAGCGCAGAGACAGCATTCGTGCGGGAGATCGCGTTGAGTCAACATGGGAAGAAGAACAGAGGAAGAACAGAGGGAGAAGACAGTGGAGAAGACCCGGTAAAAGAGCAGTAGACACTGAAAAGAGCAGAAGATGCCACAGAGAGGGAGAAGAACCGTCACAAGAAAGAAGATCCCACAAAAGAGCAGAAGAAAGAAGACGCTGGAGAGGGGAGAAGAAATTGGAGGCAGATGACGCCGTAGCTGATTTATTAAAATACTTTAAAAACCTGTGTAGTCTGCTTTTTTTTACACTTTTTTTTAGGTGAATGGGTAGGGGTACAATGTACCCCATACTCATTCACATATTGTGGGGGGCTGGAATCTGGGGGCCCTCCTTGTTAAAGGGGGCCACCAGATTCCGATAAGCCCCCCGTCCGCAGACCCCGACAGCCACCGGCAAGGGTTGTCAGGAAGAGGCCCTTGTTCTCATCAACATGAGGACAAGGTGCTTTGCCCAAAGCACCCATAATCCCCATGTCAAGATGGGTGGTGACCATGGCGGCCATTTTGAAGTTGGCCATTTTGAATCCAACTTTTGTTTTTTCAATAGGAAGATTGCCTTCAGATGACCCCAGATCAGGAGACCTTGGGGGCCATTCAACTGACCCACGACGACCAATCCACTTTCCAGGAAACTGTTCATCTAGGAATGCTCGGACCTGACACCCATAATGTGGTGGTGCACCATCTTGCTCGAAAAACATTATGGGTGTCAGGTCCGAGCATTCCTAGATGAACAGTTTCCTGGAAAGTGGATTGGTCGTCGTGGGCCAGTTGAATGGCCCCCAAGGTCTCCCGATCTGACCCCCTTAGACTTTTATCTTTGGGGTCATCTGAAGGCAATTGTCTATGCTGTGAAGATACGAGATGTGCAGCACCTGAAACTACGGATACTGGAAGCCTGTGCTAGCATTTCTCCTGTGGTGTTGCTATCAGTGTGTGAAGAGTGGGAGAAGAGGGTTGCATTGACAATCCAACACAATGGGCAGCACATTGAACACATTTTATAAGTGGTCAAAAACTTGTAAATAACTCATGAAAGAATAAAGTTACGTTAAAACCAAGCACACCATTGTTTTTCTTGTTAAATTCCCAATAGGTTTGATGTGTCACATGACCCTCTTCCTATTGAAAAAACAAAAGTTGGATTCAAAATGGCCGACTTCAAAATGGCCACCATGGTCACCACCCATCTTGAAAAGTTTCCCCCCTCACATATACTAATGTGCCACAAACAGGAAGTTAATATCACCAACCATTCCCATTTTATTAAGGTGTATCCATATAAATGGCCCACCCTGTACATTGGTTTGTGTGTGTTTGTTTGTTTGTTTTTCCTTTCCCTGAGAGATGTTTTTTTTTTTTTTTAACATTCTGCTAAAACCTTTGTGAATCAGCACTGCTTGGACCTTGAAGATGGGGACACACCCTGAAAGCTTGTCCTGAAAAATGGTATTTTAGTGCAAATAAAAAAAAGG
>BLSH010539147.1:2543088-2558987 GCA_018402905.1 Glandirana rugosa
GGGGGGGGTCCATGGTCAGGTCCTCCTGCTGCCCCCCCGACCAATGGAGCACTAGGCGCCACTGCCCATGAAATTAAAAAAAAATTGAGTATACCCATATATATCAGACCACTGCTGGCCAGTTTGGACTCAAGTTAAAGTTCATATATCCCAAATCCTAGAAACTGCACTTCCAGATGATCCTTCATGGCTGGTTTGCACCAGATGCTTTCCAGTTTATTTTTTAAAGACATTCACAATCCATGCACAGTAAGTGCAATGTTTTCCAATCACCCTACTTTACACCAGATTGTTCGTCCAGTTTTTTTTCCATGAAATATGTCTAAGCATGTGTAATTACATTGCAACATGCATAAATACAAGTGGAGGAAAAGTGTAAAAAAATGCACTAGAAAGCTTTGAAAACACATTAAAAAACACATGGAAATGTGCAGTCATAATTTCACCCAGAATGCTGCTAAAAAACCTAACCCTAGTCCTCCTATCCACCAACCACTGGGGAATGGATTACCTAAGTTAATACTATTATGAAGTGTGAATGATGGTGCTTTTCTTAGAAAGATCAATATGATATATTTGTGTTGTTTAAATGTATTTCATTTAGGGTTCCTTGTACTTGATTTTTTTATTCATTTTTTTTTGCAGGATTTCAAGTTTTTATGCCTTCACTAAAAGTTATTTTAAAAAAAATAATAGAGTGGAGGAATGTTTGAACATCTTTAAGTTTTTAATGCTACATGAGCTGCACAGTGTGTGTCTTGTAGGAGCGTGGACAGGTGGATGGAATAATTTGGTGGGGTGGGATAATACAAAAGTACAACTATCCATTAACTGGGATTGCAGTGTGTTACAATGCAGCCAACAGATAGGAAAGGTCCTGTGGGTCTGCGCTCAAGAGTTTTCTGCTCACCTTCTGTCATATCAATGGGTATAGGAAGAAAGGCAAAAAATAAGGGGACATATACAATGTTTCGTTCTAACTTTGTTCAATTTATATCAGCAGACCTCTCCCATCACAAAGTTTACGGTAGTGTTTCTTATGCATGGTTACAACAAAAAAGCATGTTGCACTTTCTGTGCCATTCAATATTAGTGACACCCCAAACACGGCAAGTTGCAAACTTCTACTACTGTTAGGTAAACATTGCTAAATAAAGACAATATAGGTAATCACTTATAATAATTCACATATATATATAGTGGCAGAGCTAAATAACCTACTTTGCTTCAGAGTGTGGTAGGGGTGCCATTCAAAATGATGCAAGGGTCTCCGACTTTATAAACAAAGGGCCAGTTTACTGTCCTTCTAACTTTAGGGGGCCTGGACTGTGGCCAGTGGGGGAAGAAAATGTCCTGCTGTCAGTGGGAGTAAACAATGTCCAATCATTGGTATTAGGGGGAGTAATAATGCCCCATCATTGGTTTTGGGGAGTAATAGTGCCCCATCATTGGTAATGGGGGAGTAAGAGTGTCCCATTGTTGTTTTTAGGAGGAGTAATAGTGCCCCATCCTTGTTATTGGGAAGAGTAATAGTGCCTCATCATTGGTATCAGGTGGAGTAATAGTGCCCCATTGCTGGTTTTAAGGGGAGTAATAGTGCCCCATTGTTGGTATCAATGGAAAGAATAGTGCTCCATCATTGATGCCAGTGGGAGGAATAGTGCCCCATCATTGGTGTCAGTGGGAAGAATAGTGCCCTATTGTCAGTGGTATGAGCTATGCACCACTGTTGCTGACAGTGGAGGGAATAATGCCTCAAGGGCCAGATAAAAGCCTGCAAAGGGCCGCAATTTGGAGACCACTGCACTAATGAGTGTAATGTGTGTACCTTATGGTAACACACTGGAAAGGTGTGTATGTCTCCTTAAAGAGTAGAAGAGTAGATATACCCATATTATAATAACATAAGTGACTAATAACATGGTTGCATTAAAAAAAGATATAAACTATATCAGAAAACATGTCAGTACACGTGTACTTTTTACAATTATTATCTATTAAATAATTCAATTTTTCAGGGTTTCATTTATGTGCCAGTAAATTCACCCTGTGGCTCTGTACTCAGGAAAGCTGTATTACATTACATCACTGAACAACAATGTTATACTTTTTGTGATGTGCCAGCACCTCATATAGCAATGATCATGCATGCAATTTAAAGGCTAAGTTCACTTTTAAAAAAAAATGTGCATTTATTTAATTATTGTGCAGAGCATTTCACTCGCAACCTGTAATGTCAGGCTCCTGCCGGCTCTCAGTACCTGTACAGGCAAACAGTTTCTGACTTGCAGGAAGTGTCAATAAACTATGAGAATGCTCATCAGTACCCTTGCAGTTCACTGAGAACTACAAGCCTTTTGCCACTGTGGAGATAGGACTTGTAGTTCAATCACTCACAGATCTGTGTGAATGAATTACGCGGTCATGCGCATGGAGCCCTGTACAGCTGCGTTGTTTTTAAATTGTAACAGTGGGTGTGGGAAGAGAATCCCTGCCCACTGTCACAATGGGGGATGAGGGAGTGCAGGAGGATTCTACTTTTGTAACATGTTACACCCTAAATACAGGTGTAACATGTAACATGCTACTAAAGGTGAACTTATCCTTTAAAGGTCAAATGCAAGAAGATACAGTATCATCAAATTAGAGAAGACATGGAAAACTGAAAGGTTTCAGTGGGCGAAACTGAGTGGAGCGGCTGAGGGCCACAAGGAATAAGTAAGAAGACCGCATAAGTTTCACAAACCAGGTTTCGTGTGTAAAGGTCAATGGTTTTCAACCAAAACCTATCATGCTCTAACAGTTAAAAAAGTATACTCATACCATAAAATGGGAACGCAAAATACAGTATGGTGTTTGATGGTCAGTAGGGGGAAGTACCATCTGGCATCAGTGGCCAGTAGGAGGAGAAAAGTGCAATGATATTGTTAGTTATAGGAAAAACATGGGGGCTTTGAAGTGTGCTAAGGGCTCTGGATGGGGCGGCTGGAAGGCTCTGGATGGGGCTGGGTGTTACTTTGGGACACAGTTGGAGGTCGGGGGGGCACAGTGTGGTCCTGTTGGAGGTTGGAAGCACTATGGGGAGCGTTAGGCTCTGCATCAGACTGGTAAGCACTCTGATGTTGGAGGCACTGTGGGGGGTGGGGGGCTGGGGGGGCTTGGGGGTCACTGGGGGAAGGTTGTGGGATTTCAGAGAATTCTGGTACTGTAGGGGTGGCAGTTGTTACGGGGGGAATGCTGGCCATCACTTTAAATACTGATTGTCTTATAATCTGCTGGTGGGTTTAGTACAAATATCCTTCTCTAATCCATCAAACTGTAGGGAAAACTAAGTTTTTCTTTAACTTTTATTTTCATGCTTAATCTTGTAAAATACCATAAATTGTCTGATCAAGCCTTTTTACTGTAATTTGTTTTATGGTGCTAATACAGATTGTAGAATAAACAAAGCACAGACAACAATAAAAAATTATATATAATATTTCATCATATGTCAATTATCGCATTCTGCAAAAGAAAGACACAGCATTTGGAATGGGTTGCTTTAGGTAAACCGTGCCTGAAGCAGAATGTAAATTGTTTTTGTTTAAGGTGTTCAGTGCGTCATAAATACTAAATTTCAATGACTAACATACAGCAAGGTTATGGGTGGATGCACATTTATTTTAAATTTTTCTAAGGAACTGAACAACCTTTAGAACACGTATACACATTTCGATTTTTTACAATGAATACAACCAATTCAGATATCACCAAATATTTTAATGCTCAGGTGACGAGAGTGTTCATGTTTATGCAAAAAGCTGAGCCAAAACAAATCTTCAAAATGATTGACTTATTCTTTATTTATTTTATTTTGTGCCTGAATATCCAACTGTCATGTTGTTTTTATGACTATCATTGACTATCATTGCCCTTTCACTATAAACAGGTTATGGGAAATTCATGTGTCATTTTTTTCTTCAATGCCCATAGTTTACTGTAGTATTCACAAATGGAGTTCAAACACATTTCCTATTTCACTCAAGTTTTATTTTGCCACCAATTAAACAACAGATCTCCATAACAAAAAGATGTAGAAATGTTATGAAACTTTGATTTTATGGTTTTTATCCAAAAAAAGATAGAAGAAGATTGGTTTCACAGCCACACCTCCAAACAGTGGGTCCAAATAGAATACGATTTTTTCCTTCAGTGATCTTCAAGCTCTTCACTGCATTGGACACATTCACAAGACTACCCAATTCTTGGAATGAGCTGATTCCTAAATTTTGAATCTATCATATTGTAGACCTCATGACCCCCTTTTTGTTAATCCAGCAGCCAACTTCTATGATTCGATCCAGCTTTCTAATCTGGGACAAACAAAGCCACCATTGACTGGAGCAAACCACAACTTTTCCACCTAGAGACCCTATTTTTGGGCACTATCCCGACAACATTACAATAGTTAGCATACCAACAGCTTGTCTCCTTCCTATGCACACTACCAAACAAACAAAAGACTCTCACCCAACAATTATCTCCTCACTTTACATCATCCTCCTCTCCCACACCCATCCCTCTCTACCCCACTACATGAATCAATTGAACTTGAGGTGCCTCTCTCCCAAAGATGGGGGAAAAGCCTATAAAGCTTATATTGACATATTGACTATCTCCGGTAACCAAAGCCCAGGAAACCAAATTTAAAATCTTACTTATTGATATCACTGTCTAATAGTGCTTCACACTATTTATCCCTCAGTGAAATGATAAACAGGACTCCTATACCACGATTTGGGTCCCTTGGACTAAACTATGGAATTCACAGGAATTACTTGACAAACTGTCACCTCTCGAAACCTACACTCCTCCAAGATGGCCATGGCAGAGGAGGCAGGGGGACTCCTAATTCACCCCTAGAATTATCAATATTGCTTTATTGTGAGCAGCAGCCATCTGCGTGGTGATTGCTAAAACAGTAACTACTAGAAATTATAACAAATGGGTTGTGGTGAGTATAATTTAGGGGTATCACATCCTTATTAAACTGAAATTGTACAACATTAAGAAAAATTGACTTTCAAGGGCTAAGTTCACCTTTGGAACATGTTACATATTACACCCATGTTTAGGGTGTAACATGTTCCAGCACCCCACCACCACCCCCTGTGACCCCACCTCCCCATGTCAGTAAGTGGGGGTTCTTCTGTTTTTCTGCCACGCCACCACTGTCATGTTTAAAATCGGCTCTGCCTGCACAGTAGGTTCATTCCTTCACAGCAATCTGCGAATAAATAAACTACAAGTCCCATCATTGAACCAGTTTCCTGATATTACTGTGAGAATTCAGAGACAGTTTTCATAACTTAGCTACATTCCTAAAAAAGAGATTTGTTTGTAATGCTTTAAGTGACAAAAATATTTATTTATATCCTTTATGCAACTGAACACACAACCACCGGTTAAGCCAATTTCTTTTTTTTTTAGTACTGGATTCTGGGCAGCCTTTTTATTAAAATGCAACACGAGCCTAATCCCTTTACAATCATGGAACTTCAAATGCCTCTTCTAATAATTATAACTATCTGAAGATATTTGTTTTTTTCTGATATTATATTACTACTGTATTATAAGAGCATGGTATCAAAGTATCATATGGTCAGGAAAAGTGAATATACCAAAGTTAAATGTACACAAAATGCCATATACTGTATATCAAACAATACTAGCAAATTCATTTTTTTTCTTATAAGTCAAACTGTTTTGGATTGATTCAGTAAGTTTGCAAAAATCAAGGGTGAACTGGAAAGTGTAGTAACCCATGGCAACTTATCAAAAATTATCCTTTGACTCAGAATCTTTGCTATGGTTTAAAGTGTAGGTATAGCCAAACTTTTTCTTATGGATAAAGTAGCGCTAAAACGACTTTGTTTTTTTGTCTGTGTCCCAGGACAAACAGTTACATGAAATAAGAGGAAATCTCAAAGTAAGGGGAAGCCTGCAGACAACTCTAGGACCTCATTACCTCATGCGTTTAGGGGTTAATTATGACTTTCTGTGAGCGACTCAGGGTTTCTGTGAACAGCTGAAGTGGGAAGCCCCATATAAAGCAACAGGAGGCTGACAGTACCTGCAGTATTCACACGCAATCAGACAAACTGGTTGCATCCAGAGCCAATAGGTAATTTCTGCCTGTCTGATCACATGTGAACAGCGGAGAATGGCTGTGGTCGCTGTTAGCCTCTCCTTGCATTGTATGGGGCTTTCTGTCTGCTTCTGTTCTCAGAAACACTGTTGAGTCTCCTGCAGGAAATTGCAGTTAGCCCCTAAATGTGCTTGTGAACGAGGCCTAAAATGTTCAATTTGCTCCCTCTTTCTCGATAACAATGGCCACCAGGATAAAAAGTGGCAAATCTCTTCAATGGGGACACAGACAGCAATAAAATCTTAACAAAGACCCTTCAATACTCTTTCCAAAACTAAAACAACATTCCTAGAAATTCACTTGAAGGCATCTTGTGCTTCCTCATTGTGTTGTGTACTGTTGTACTGAACAAGTCGGTCTGTATGTCTTTCTCTCAAACTCTCTCTCTATATTTATATACACTGTACACATATAAAAGTGTAAGGCAGGCCATACATGGTTCAAATCTCGGCTGGTAAAGCAGGAACCAAGATTCAACATGTGTATGGGCAGGCTGAATGTACCAAGTTGATCGATTGATCAACTTTGGTACAACCAGCATAGTGGGTTTTACCTGTGATTATCACTAGTGGTTGCTATAGCCACTAGCAATAATAACTGTCTTCTCCCGGTGGGGATGGCTTCCCCTGCCGAGAGAAGGCAATGGCCCGGCAAGAGGGACCCCTACATCAACACAGTTTGTGTTGATAGGGGAATAAAGCAAATTTCTCGCACCAAAGTTGCACTTACACTTTTAGGTGATTGTCCACACATTCATTTTGATTCCTCCATTTATTACTTTTGTGGTTTTACAAAATTGTGTATTATTTACTTTTAATTCAGAATAATTTTCAAGGCTAGGAACAGGGGCGTAACGATAGCGGTTGCAGGGGTTGCAATTGCAACTGGCCCCATGCTCAAGGACCTCCCTTGTACACCTCGATAGGAGGGATGGTGGGGTGGCATTTAGAGGAACCATTCTCATCCATTTTCCTCCTAATGAAGGAGATTGGTTCCTCTATATGCTGCCCCCGCCACCCCTCCTATCCAGTTTACTTGTCTTCTGCTGTTCCCAGGGTCCCTGTGTCCCCCACAGAGCTGTCTCCCCCCCCCTCTCTCCTGCCAGCTGCTGTAGAAGATGTGTCATGATGATGGTTGCAATTGGGACCGTACCCTGGAATTTCACCACCATGGGGAGGTCTGAAGATGGCAGTAAGGGGGGCCGTGCAGAACTTGTGAGGGTGCTGCTGCAGGACCGTAATAAAGGGACCCGCGATGGGAGTAAAGGGCCCCAGGATCAGCGGGAAGAGGGAAGGGCCCTGACCAGGGGTCAGGGGGGCCCTTCATAATTTCTTGCACAGGGCCCTGAAGTTTCAAGTTACGCCTCTGGCTAGGAAGCAAGTTTGAAGAGTTGGAGTGGTATATGAAATTAGATGCACAATGATGTAATGTCGATGAGGTGTGTTACCTAATTAACGTTTTATCTAAAAGATAAAAGAAAAGTAAAATTAGATATCATGGGCGGTAAGGTCAAATCTGAATATGTTTGGGCTATACTATATGTTTAGAATGGAAATTTGGTTCTTTTGTCACATAAATCAGATATCCTTTTGGTCTAAGTGTTAATTACTGAATCTCCAGTGTCTGCTTTTAACAAAAATAAAAGAGAAACAACAATAAAGGTGGGTTGTCATGCTTGTGTGTTAACATGGCATAATTATTTATTTTGTGCTGAGAAATGCAAATGCACTTTCCTATATAATACTTAAATCGTTCAGATTATACCTTCTATTGGACAAGTGTACATTTTAGGCAGATTGGTGGGTTGTAGTTAATGATATGGTTTCCGTCATTTTTATTTAGGGCTTCCTGGCTTAGGGCAAGTCACCGTGCTATTTGCATGTTAAGTCGAAGGAAAACAACATTCAACAGGCACTGAAGAATAGTATGGTATTTTGTTAATACGATTATTTTTAGAACTCATATAACTACACAAACAGGATTGCCAAACAGGGTGTGTATATTCTACTGACATAATACATACAAGTAGATATAGGTAAAAGCAAACTAGTATTTTGCTCCCATTTTTGAATCACTAAAATGAATTTGAAATTTGTAAATGTAAGAGTCTCACTAAATGGCCAGGCTAGAGATGTTAGTCTCCTATGTTATGAATTAAGTAATTCCAATACAGTAAAACCTTGGTTTGAGAGTAACTTGGTTTGAGAGCGTTTTGCAAGACAAGCAAAGTTTTTAAATACATTTTGACTTGATATACAAGCAGTGTCACGTCACAACTGAGTATAAAAGAGAAGAGAGGCGCTTCTAAGTGTAGCAATATGGTTACATTTAATGAAGACACAACATTTAGCAACTCACATGGTTGATGATTAAAACTGGCACATCTAAGTATGCAGACATCCGGGGTAAAGCTGTCCACATAGACCATCCTCCTCACCGCCATCAACGTCATCCCTTCCATGCTGAGCTCCACAAGCCTCGCCTTCAGATCGCTCTACTGCAGGGCAGTCTTCCCGGTCACGACTGCAGACTTACAGCGGTGAGAGCCGGCAGTGCATAGGATGGTCTATGTGGACAACTTTTCCGCAGACGCCTGCATACTTAGATGTGCCTCTTTTAATCATCAACCATGTCAGTTGCTAAATGTTGTACCTTCATTAAATATAACAATATTGCTACACTTAAAGGCGCCTCTCTTCTCTTTTATACTCTGTAGCTCCTGCTGGATTTTGCTTCTATTCCCCTTGAGGAGGCTGCCATTTGTGGATGGACATTTTATGGTTACACAACCTATCACATTGCTATAATCTTTTATATGGACTATAAACTAAAAGACTTAAAGTGGTTGTCAACCTGTCAACCTGTTAACCTACAGGTAAGCCTAGAATAAGGCTTACCTGTAGATGCACTGCATATCTCCCAAACCTGCACGGTTCAGGAGATATGCAGTGTTTTGCATGTGCCGACCTCATGTCTCCGTGCCGTTTCTCCACTGACCCTGTGCTGTGACGGGCAGCTCCCGCGCACATATGCGGGAGTGATGTCACGCGACTCAAGCCAGTCACAGAGCCGGAGTTGCGGCCCCGGAAGGAAAGGGGCAGAAGATGGACGCGGCCTGGAGCGGGGACATCGCTGGACACCGCAGGCTTAGTTTCCAGGTAAGTGGCACATAATGGGCTACTATGCAATGCATAGTAGCCCATTATGCTTCTACTTTACAGGGTTATATTGAGGAAGTAAACCCAATCTGGGTTTACTTCCTCTTTAATAATAAATGGTTGTGGAATGAATCATCGGAGTTTCCATTATTTCTTATGGGGAAATTTGCTTTGATATACAAGTGCTTTGGATTACAAGCATGTTTCCGGAACCACTTATGCACGCAATCCAAGGTCTTACTGTATCTATAAACGATTTCCAATTTTTGTTGTAAATATACTGTATATAAACATGATCTGCTTAGGTGTACAGCCACAACAGGCCATGCAACAGCGAAAGGGGCCCAAGTACAAAAGGGACCCAGTACTGGTAAGCTGTAAAATTATAGGGACCTAGGTTTGCTGTTGTAAAAAAGCATTTGAAAGTGGACTGTTTGTAAAGCTGGATACACACTATACAACTTTTGTTGTTAGATTTCCTTTAGATTTACCTTCAACCACGTAGTGCAGGGGCCTGCCTGATTGCATACAAATTGAAAGTGTTTAGATGTGATCTCATTATATTATATGGTTTTGGTAAATCTAAAGGAAAAAATCTACAGAAAAATGTATAGTGTATTCAGGTTAAGACTGCTCTTGGAGAGTGAAGGAACCCTTTCAAAATTTTAGTTAAGACCATAAAACCCAAAACCAAAAATGTAATATATTGCAGCTTACTAATCATTAAATGTGGTGGCCGCATTTGTTTTCTTTTTTAGGCCTTTTCCCTCTGTTTTCACCTGGTGATCTGGCCAGTATCACACCTCCTATATTACAGTGCCCCTACTCTTGATGAATGAGCACAGGGGGTACCTTTGAACAGCAGCAATGTCAGTAAGGGGGGACAGGAGTTTTAGATGTACTAACAGATTTAGATACACTAACAAATTGTAGCCAAACTCCAGCTAAAACCATATAAGCAGTTACAGCAAACATTTTTTTCCTTTTGAGATAAAGGTTTAACATAAATAAATAGAAACTGATTACTGTAAGCATCCCTGCTAATGTTAAATGGTTTGCCTCATCCCTGTAACTAATACATTCTGCTGGAGAGCTTGAAATTAGTTAAGTATACAGAGTTTTCCTATACAGGATAGTTAGCATAGGTGTTAGGAGGGGGGAGGCAACAGTTTTAAGAGTAGTTAGGATGAAGCTGGAATTCTACTTTATGTGAAAAATATTATATTGTCCAGTGTACACAACATGTAACACATTGTTAATGAGTTTTAAAAACACCTGGAAGATTTTATCAAAATTAACAATATGCACAGTTTCATTAAAGCAGGCCTTGCACTAAAAGCCAAGGTCCACGTATTATATCAGGCCTCCCCCTCCCCAAATCACTGCATTAAAAAGGTGATATAACACCTCTAGGAAAAAGTTAAAAAACATGACTGGCAGGCCAGTCAAGTTCCTCCACCCCAAACTTGCTCATCCATGTCTTTATGGACCTTACTTTGTGCACTGGTCCAAACCATTTGGTGGGTGGGGGGATTATGGTGTGGGGTTGGTTTTCAGAGGTTGGGCTTGGCTCCCTAGTTCCAGTGAAGGGAACTCTTAAAGCGTCAGCATACCAAGACATTTTGGACAATTTCATGCTCCCAACTTTGTGGGAACAGTTTGGCCCTTTCCTGTTTCAACATGACTGCGCACCAGTGCACAAAGCAAAGTCCATAAAGACATGGATGAGCGAGTTTGGGGTGGAGGAACTTGACTGGCCTGCACAGAGCCCTGACCTCAACGCGACTGAACACCTTTGGGATGAATTAGAGCGGAGACTGTGAGCCAGGCCGTCTTATCCGCATCAGTACATGACCTCACAAATGTGCTTCTGGAAGAATGGTCAAGCATTCCCATAGATACACTCCTAAGCCTTGTGGACAGCCTTCTCAGAAGAGTTGAAGTTGTTATAGCTGGAAAAGGGTGAACCAACTCAATTTTGAACCCTACAGACTAAGACTGGGATGCCATTAAATGTCATGTGCATGTAAAGGCATGCATTCCAATACTTTCGACAATATAGTATACAGTATCTCCCAAAAGTGAGTACACCCCTCACATTTTTGTAAATATTTTATTTTATCTTTTCATGTGACAACACTGAACAAATGACACTTTGCAACAATATAAAGTCGTGAGTGTACAGCTTGTATAACAGTGTAAATTTGCTGTCCCCTCAAAATAACTCAACAGACAGCCATTAATGTCTAAACTGCTGGCAACAAAAGTGAGTACACCCCTAAGTGAAAATGTCCAAATTAGGCCCAATTAACCATTTTCCCTGCCTGGTGTCATGTGACTCATTAGTGTTACAAAGTCTCAGGTGTGAACGGGGAGCAGGTATGTTAAATTTGGTGTTATCCTTAAAACCTAATAAAAATCATTGAAACAAAAAAAAATTTGTGTTATCGCTCTCACCCTGTCATACTGGTCACTGGAAGTTCAACATGGCAGCTCAAGGCAAAGAACTCTCTGAGGATCTTAAAAAAAGAATTGTTCCTCTACAAAAAGATGGCTTAGGCTTTAAGAAGATTGCCAAGACCCTGAAACTGAGCTGCAACACGGTGGCTAAGACCATACAGTGGTTTAACAGGACAGGTTCCACTCAGAACAGGCTTCGCCATGGTCGACCAAAGAAGTAGAGTGCATGTGCTCAGCGTCATATCCAGAGGTTGTCTTTAGGAAATAGATATATGAGCGCTGCCTGCATTGGTGCAGAGGTTGAAGGGGTGGGGGGTCAGCCTGTCAGTGCTCAGACCATATGCCGCACACTGCATCGAATTGGTCTGCATGGCTGTAGTCCCAGAAGGAAGCCTCTTCTAAAGATGATGCACAAGAAAGCCCAAAACCAGTTTGCTAAAGACAAGCAGACTAAGGACATGGATTACTGGAACCATGCCCTGTGGTCTGATGAGGCCAGGATAAACGTATTTGATTCAGATTGTGTCAAGTGTGTGTGGTGGCAAGTGTGTCTTGCCTACAGTCAAGCATGGTGGTGGGAGTGTCATGGTCTGGGGCTGCATGAGTGCTGCCAGCACTGGGGAGCTACAGTTCATTGAGGGAACCATGAATGCCAACATGTACTGTGACATACTGAAGCAGAGCATGATCCCCTCCCTTTGGAGATTGAGACGCAGTGCAGTAATCCAACATGATAAAGACCCCAAACACACCTCCATGATGACCACTGCCTTGCTAAAGAAGCTGAGGGTAAAGGTGATGGACTGGCCAAGCATGTCTCCAGACCTCAGCCCCATTGAGCATCTGTGGGGCATCCTCAAACAGAAACCAGTTCCGTGATGTCGTCATGGAGGAGTGGAAGAGGACTCCAGTGGTAACCTGTGAATCTCTGGTGAACTCCATGGCCAAGAGGGTTAAAGCAGTGCTGGAAAATAATGATGGCCACACAAAATATTGACACTTTGGGCGCAATTGGGACATTTTCACTTAGGGGCGTATTCACTTTTGTTGCCAGTGGTTTAGACATTAATGGCTGTGTGTTGAGTTATTTTGAGGGGACAGCAAATTTACACTGTTATACAAGCTGTACCCTCACTACTTTACATTGTAGCAATGTGTCAATCCTTCAGTGTTGTCACATGAAAATATATAATAAAATATTTACAAAAATGTGAGGGGTACACAAGTTCATGTGCGTGTAAAGGCAGGTGTCCCAATACTTTTGATAATATAGTGTATTTGCATCCCTGTAGCTGTGATTAAATATGGCTCATAATTCAAGCATCTCTCTGTTGATTGATATTAATCTTGCAGACAGTAATAATCTACAGACTCGTAGCAGCTAATAAGCGGATGCTTCAGTGAACATATGACATACAGTAAAGACCCATAAATATCCATTTTAAACATTTGCACTTTTATTCTCGAACATGCTAAAACTTTTTTCCCTGGGGGGGGGGGCACTTTTGAGAATGATCGACTCTAAGTGGTCTGCTAGTTGTCAATCATTAAAATGCTAACAGGCGCTGGGTTGGACTGACAAACTACTGGAAACATGATTAGAAAATTACATTTTTAAAAAGTCGTCTTTCATTATTATTGATTCCCATGGCAGACAAGTCAACAGGTTAGAGCGCAGAGCCATATCGGTGAGTGGGAACACTGCTGAGGCTGCCATTTAAGTGTTTCTATAAATTGTACTTTTAACAGCTACATTAAGTCTAAGCCCAGCATCAAGATTAATTCACCAACATCAGGAAATAATGATCCAGTGGAAGATAAAGTATCGCCCCTTCACCGACTGCTTAACTTAATGTACAGTGTGCCCAGAATATTGTCACAGTTTCTATAAATTCATTATTAAAGAACAAAAGGGTTCACTTACCGGCTGCCTGTAGATGCTTAGCCAATTTTTCCATAATAGCACCTTAAGCTGATGGAAAAATGAAGCCATTATTTCCCAGGTTAATGTCCCAATAAGTGCTCTAAAAATAATAAATAGAATCTAAAAGAAATTAGAATACAAAAGTCTAGTTGCAGTTCCTCATTCTGTGAGATCCATAGCAGGAATTAGCTAGAAAGCATGTCTTGTCATTCTGTCTCTGGGGCCCTTATTAAGTGCTTGTTTGAGGAATGGAGATTTTGTTGCTAGACAGCCCAGCTTGTCTCTGGTTTTGCCTGCTGTGTAAGGAGAGATGCTACTGATTCACTGTTTTGCCTTAAAAACACACCTTGACATTTCCCCTCCCCTCCCTCGGCTACAACACACCTAGGTTCCATTCTGTCACAATGAAATAGCAGATAACCCGTGTTTATGACAAGCTGTGTGTGGGAGAGGACTTTTTTTTTTTTCTTTTTATTGCAAATGAAATAAAAAAAAAACTGATGTAAAATAAAATATCCAAACTGTTGGTGACAATAAGTTAACCACTTCAGCCCCGGAAGGATTTCCAGCTTTAGGACCAGAGCACTTTTTTCAATTTGGCACTGCACCGCTTCAAATGGTAATTGCGCGGTCATGCAATGCAGTACCCAAACAAAATTTGCGTCCTTTTTTTTCCACAAATAGTGCTTTCTTTTGGTGGTATTTGTTCACCACTGCACTTTTTATTTTTTGCGATATAAACAAAAAAAGAACGGAAATTTTGAAAAAAAATTATATTTTCAACTTTATGTTATTACAAAAATACAATAAACTAAATTTTAGTCGTAAATGTTTGCCAAAATGCATTCAGCCACATGTCTCGGGTAAAAAAAAGGTCAATTGGCGTATATTTATTGGTTTGCGCAAAAGTTATAGCGTTTACAAATTAGGGTACATTTTCTGGAATTTCCACAGCTTTTATTTTATGACTGCCTATCTCATTTCTTTAGGTGCTAAAATGGAGGGGCAGTACAAACCCCCCCCCAAATGACCCCATTTTCGAAAGTAGACACCCCAAGGAATTTGCTGAGAGGCATGTTGAGCACAGTGAATATTTTATTTTTTTGTCATAAGTGATTGAAAAATAACCAAAAAAAAAAAAAATTTTACACAAAGTTGTTACTGAAATGATATATTTCTCACACATGCCATGGGTATATGTGGAATTACACCCCAAAATGTATTCTGCTGCTTCTCCTGAGTATGGAGATACCCCATGTGTGAGACTTTCAGAGATCACCACCTTCAGGATTTCTAAGGGCAATAATTTATGCCTTCACCCCACACTACCTATCTCAGTTGCAGAGGCCATGAAATGACCAGATAGCAAAAAAAAAAAACCCCAAATGACCCCATTTTGGAAAGTAGACACCCCAAGGAATTTGCTGAGAGGCATTTTGAGTTCATGGAATATTTTATTTTTTTGTTACAAGTGATTGAAAAATGAAAAAAAAAAAAAATTACACAAAGTTGTTACTGAAATGATATATTTCTCACACATGCCATGGGTATGTGTGGAATTACACCCCAAAATACATTCTGCTGCTTCTCCTGAGTACTGGGATACCCCATGTGTGAGATTTTTTGGGAGCCTATCGGCGTACAGAACCCCGAAAACCAATCACCACCTTCAGGATTTCTAGGGGCAAAAATGAATGCCTTCATCCCACACTACCTATCTCAGTTTTGGAGGTCATGAAATGCCCAGATAGCACAACCCCCCCCCCCCCAAATGACCCCATTTTGGAAAGTAGACAACCCAAGCTATCTGCTGAGAGGCATGTTGAGTCCATGGAATATTTTATATTTTGACACAAGTTTCAGGAATATGACAATTGTTTTTGTTTTTTTCCCCACAAAGTGTCACTTAATGATAAGTTGCTTGAACATGCCATGGGTATATGTGAAATTACACCCCAAAATACATTCTGCTGCTTCTTCTGAATACAGGGATACCACATGTGTGAGATTTTTTGGGAGCCTATCGGCGTACAGAACCCCGAAAACCAATCACCACCTTCAGGATTTCTAAGGTCAAAAATGAATGCCCACACTACCTATCTCAGTTTTGGAGGTCATGAAATGCCCAGATAGCACAACCCCCCCCCCCCCAAATGACCCCATTTTG